>JABYQR010000224.1:0-77112 GCA_022592445.1 Cytidiella melzeri | reverse complement strand
CCACGTCCACCTCTGGCTCGGTCCAGAACAGAGAATGAGCCGCAGGTCAAACGCCCTCGTCAACGACGTCGCATGACTCCCCCTACCCCCACACCACCTCCAAGACCACCAGCTCCCACTCCTACCAACGTCCCATTGACCAGACTAAGGACAGTGCCTGCCCTCGTCGAAGACAATGATACCACGCCGGAGTCTCCTCCTTCACCGTTGACTCCACTCAGTGACGACAACGCAACACTCGCAAACAACGAGTCTTAAAGGGGAGGTAATGTTACGAACGGTCTTCACACCCTATTATTTTCCTTTACTTCTTCGATTACCTTGATAACCAGTTATCTTCTTTTACAATTGCCTTGACAATCCAACTCGCCTTTCCTCCATCATTCCCTGATCCACATCGCCTCCGTTCAACACGGACTATTATGTTATCAGTTGCCTTCTGATGTCCATTCAAACCTCGGACCTAACTCCGATTGGTTACCATTGCTTTGGTTTAACCCTCGGCCTTTCCATACCTCCGTTACCACTCCATCGGGTCCAACCCCGTCTATCCCCTGTTTCGGATCCAACTCCGTCTATCCCCTGTTTCGGGTTCAACCCCTCCTCTATTGATTCCTGCCTCATGTTTCACCTTTCTATTGTTCCTTGTTTCCGCACCTTGACGGTCTTTTCTCTCATTGGCTTTCCAGAGTAGTGGCTGTTCTCTGTGCATTGTTCTTCCTTTCTGTTTCTCCGATTTGCTACCCCTACCTCGGACTGGTCCAAAAGTAGTTAGGTCAACATGTATAAATAGCCGTTAGGCATGGGGCTAGAACCTCAGTCTATCCACTTTGTATCAATATTCCTTCTATCGAACCATCATCTGCTTGCCACTGTGCTTGACAGCGACCGCGCGGCCTAGACCATCATCAGACCTTGAGTGTAGCTACACCAAGGGGTTCTGACCTGACAACTTGTCCCTTGACGATAGTTGGTCTTAACAATTACTTTACTTGAACTTCATAAAAAACTCGGTCATCTCAGTTACTTCATGATCAAGAAACCACTTCAAACTTCGTCAATCATTACTGATCATATAACTGACCATACTGAAACTCCGTGCGAGGATTGTTTACTTAACAATATCCATCGCAATACCGTACCTAAACTTTGTTCTTCATCGTTAGCTAAAGCTTTCGGAGATCACTTTCATATTGACATCTTTGGGCCTCTACCCACAGCGTCGATTACTGGTAAACATAAATACTGGTTGACTATCGTCGACGATGCTACTAGATGGTTAGTACTTGCACCACTAGTTACTAAAGATGACGCCTTTACTCAATGGGTCATTTTCTCTACTGAACTTTTGACGCAATATGGTATTCGTGTCAAAATACTTCAAGCCGATAACGACGGTGTCTTTACCAGTAAAGCTATGACTGCTTACTTGAAAACTCAAGGAACTATACTACGTCTTACTGTACATGATACTCCTCAGCAAAACGGTGTTGCTGAACGTGTACATCAAACTATTATGAACTTGATTCGAGTAAACCTGCATACTGCATCTTTACCAAATCGACTATGGTGGTATGCTGCATTATACGCGATGTATGTGTACAATCATTCTCCTCGCACTATACTTAACTACAAAACTCCTTACTTTAAGCGATATGGCACATATGCTGACCTTGATGAACTTCAAGTCTTTGGTCAGCCGTGCATTGTATACGACGAATATCGCACAAACAAACTAGCATCTAAGGGTAAAAGGGGAGTCTGGATAGGCTTCGCTGAACACTCTAAAGGTCATTATGTTTACTTCGGACAACATGTCAGAGTTGAACGTAACTTGCAATTCGTTGACTCTACGATACGAACTGAAGGGGAGAAAGAACCAAATGTCGAAAAACTTACTACTGAAAAACAACTTGAACTTGAGGACAACCCTCACATAGAACCAATGGAAATCGACGAGCCTGACCATACTGGTCCAAGGCGTTCCAACAGAACTCCTCAACTATCGCGTAAAGCTCGTGGTCTAAACTACGACAAAGTAGACACTAACATTGCTTTCTACTTAACTAAGTTTAACGCTTACTATGCTGAGGACGTCGGTGACCCTGTCACTTTCAAAGATGTACTGAATCACCCTCTCAAAGACGATTGGTTTAAGTCTATGAAACTTGAGGTTGATACATTAGAACAACTCGGCACTTGGGAATACTGTATCCCGCCGCCAAATGCCAACATTACTGGTTCTTGCTTCGTCTACAAGACCAAGTACGAACATGGCAAAGTTACTAAACTCAAGTCAAGACTTGTTGCGCAAGGATACTCTCAGCGCGATGGTATTGATTACTATGCAAATGACTTGTTCGCTCCAGTCGCGCGCATGAGTTCTATGCGACTCATACTTACACTTGCGGCTTCACTACACTTTGAGATTAACCAACTCGATGTTAAGTCTGCTTACTTATATGGTAAAATTAACGATGATGAAGATCTTTATCTTCGTCCGCCACCTGGCGATCTACTGCCCAACTTGCCTAAGGGCTGGGTACTTAAACTACGCAAAACTATCTACGGCCTTAAACAAGCCGGACGTCGCTGGTACAAGGTACTATGCGATATACTTTGCCAACTTGGACTCAAGCGTTCAGACTATGATAACGCTGTCTTCTACCTTTACAAGGGAGACAAACTAATACTTATACTCGCTGTTCATGTTGACAATATTACTCTCTGTACTATCACTTCTGTCGTTGCTGAACAATTCGAGATAGCACTTAGACAACATGTCGAAGTAACAAACGGTGGTACTATCCACTGGATGCTTGGCATGGAGATCGATTATGACAAAGCCTCTGGTGTTATCAAGCTTCGTCAACGCAATTATATTAAAACTATACTTAAACAAAACAACTTTGACCATGATCATACACGCCGTACGCCTATGATACACGAGCACAACTTAGCCCCCCGTGACTCGAAAGAACCTCGTCAGGACGCTGACGCTATTAAACAATACATGTCTTTAGTCGGTGGTTTACGATACGTCGCTGACTGTACTCGACCAGACGTTGCATACTGCACTGGTCAACTTGCACGATACTTAGCTGACCCTTCTAAGGAACACTTCGCTGCAGCTGAACAGTGTTACTTATACTTGAAGGGAACGTGTGATTACTGGCTTGTCCTAAGAAACCAAGCAACTACTACTAATACTTCACTTGTCAGATACACTGATTCTGACGGTATGACTACATACGGCAACAAACCAATAATGGGCTATACCTTTACATACAATGACTCGCTTATCTCTTGGTCAAGTAAGTGCGGTTCATTCGTAACACTATTGGTCACCGAAGCCGAATTATATGCCTTAGCGCATGCGTCAACTGAAGCTATATATCTAAAAGCACTCATTGACGAACTACTGAACTTTACTATGGATCCTGTCAAAATGTATACTGACAGTGCATCAACTATTGCCATTGTTAGCTCACCTGACGAGCAACATTTGCAACGAACTAAACACTTCGAAATTTGTAAGAATTTCATCAGCGATTGTGTACTCAAGAAGTATATAACTATTCATCACATATCTTCTAACAATCAACGTGCTGATACACTTACTAAAGCACTACCTCTTGAAAAACTCAAGCACTTCAATGATCTACTTCATATTTGTGCTTGAAGGGGAGTGTTTGACTATTTTAAATTAGACGCTTAACGTACGAGCGCCGTAGTTACCGTATATAAGACTTAAACTGATCAATGCAACGATACGCACTTTTGATCCCCAACTCCCACTGTGTGATCCCCCTCAGTCTTACTCTCTCAACGCTTTCCTCTACTTGCATAGCCTTCTAACAAAGCATACATCTGAGGCCAAGTACCTAAAGCCGGTTGAATGTATTCAACACGTCTAGAGGCAGAGATGTGATGCGCAGTTGCAATCCCCCTTGCCGTTGTAAGAACCTAAGACACACAAGCAGAGCGAGTTAATCCAGGTGCAAAAGAGAAAGAGCACGATGGAGTGTCAGGAGCGGGGGTGAAGGTATATAAGACAGAGCCCTCAGGCAACCCAAAAAGGAAAATCTGTGATACAGATGTGTCCGCGTGAAGAAAAGAACAACAGAGCGACCATATACGGAAAACAAAAGAGAGTCCGGTAACTACGAGTCCGTGAGCCGGAGCTGAAAGCCATTACTCCCCTCAGCGAGGTGTAACTGGACGAGCCCTAAGGACTCAGAGTGACAAACGTGAGCTTCAGCCGGTAAAGACTTGGTGAAGATGTCAGCGGGGTTGTCAACTCCAGGGATTCAAACCAATTTGACGAGGCCTTCGGTGACGCATTTGTGAACAGCGTGCGCAGTGACACGAGTATGTTTTGAGCGGTGCTTCACATGGGTGGACTTGGAAGCATCTACAGCACTGTTGTTGTCGCAATGAAGGACAACAGGTAGCGGAAGAGGTTGCTCAATTTGATCAGTGAGAATCTTCAACCACTTGAGTTGCTCGCAAGCTTCGTGAGCCGCAAAGTATTCTGAGTCGAAGGTAGACTTCGCCACAGAACGTTGTTTGTGCGAGGACCAGCAGACAGCGCCATAGCCTAGGAAATAAACCCAGCCACATGTGGAGAGTGAGTCGTCTATGTTTGACTATATTAATTAGACGCTTAACGTACAAGCGCCGTAGTTACCGTATATATGACTTACTCTGATCAATGCAACGATATGCACTTTTGATCCCCAACTCCCACTGTGTGATCCCCCTCAGTCTTACTCTCTCAACGCTTTCCTCTACTTGCATAGCCTTCTAACAGGTTATGAGCCCCGGATAAGCTCACTACCTCACTCACACTACTCTCTGCACTCACTATCCAACAGTTGATGAGCTCTGATCCCACTGATCAGTCTCAACCTCGTCGTTCTGCGCGCGAACAACACCAAACCAACTTCTACCGAGGTACCACTACCTCCAGGCCTTCCACTTGCCCTCTTTGTACTCACAGGAGAACCCCTGTCTTCACTCCTACTTCAACTCCTCCTCCTGCTCCTACACCTCCTCAACCTACAATGTCTTCCGCTTCTCGCGCTGTTACCCCAGGTCCTGCACCTTCTGACCACACTACAAACGTCCCTACTACCTCTGCTGTCGTTGACCAATCCACTGCCTGCATCACGGCATCACGACGAGTCTCAGCACCCCCCTCTGATCGCTGTCGCACTCCATTCGACACTCTCCACGACGACTTTGCTCGCCGTCACCCCAATAAGCCATCGTCAGACGATAGTGACGATGCTATGGACGATGACGAGGCGCACAAAAGGCGGCGGGGCAAACTGCCCAGAGCCCATCGCGCACCTTCCCCCTCACCATCTGGCCCTACTGACTCTGCGCGAGCGGTGTCATCCCTCCTTTCCGTGCCTCCAAAGCACGATGTGGAGTATACTATGTCGCTGAGCGACGTCCACAAAGCCTTCGCAGATGTAGACAAACTCACAGGTCCTGATACCTGGCCGATGTGGAAGTTCTGTGTTGATACTGCGATGTCGACCATTGTTGACTTCTACAGCTACAGGGGTGGTCTTACCATTCCTCAAGGGGTCCAACAGGCTGTCTTCAACGTCCTGGCGGGACACATTGCAGACTCTGTGATGGCGAACTATCTCAACGAGACCGCGCCTCACAGACTGATGGAGAAACTCTCCGAACGTTTTGAGCCAACCTCTACTATGTCGGACGCAAACAAAATCTTCCAACTCTTCTCCCTCCGCCGTCCTGTCCACGAGATGGACAAACCGCTTGACGACGCGCACAATCTTTACTCAAAGATTCTTTCCAAGGGGATTGAATTCCCTCAACACATTTTCTACTCCGCCCTCGTTGGCATCATTTACCCCGCCTACTCCGCCCTTGTCGGCATCATTCCCCCTGCCTATGCGCATACTCGTGCTAGCTACAAGGCTGGTGTGCGTTCTCGTACTCCTGCGGGCAAGAAGTACGACTACAACCCCATCTCTCTGAGCATGGAGCTTCGCCGCGGCTTTCATAGTTGGCAACTCGCTCACCCACTTGATTGCTCTCGGTCCAAGGGTTTGTCAACCCTCGTTCCTCGCAATAGGCCCACTGGTGGTTCATCCGCCGCGTCGCCAGCAGTCGACAAACGTGTTGAACGTCTGGCAAAAGCCACTTCCTCCGCTCGTGCGGCTTCCGCTCCTTACTCAAAGGAGAAGTCCATTTATGAAGTGGGTGCACAAATACAAGCGAGGGCAGAACGGGCAAAGATAGAATAGAAAAAATGTACAGGAACAGATAACAGTAAAATAGAATAGCGTGATGGAATAGAAGTCGTGGATGCAGGCGGATGCACAAGATGTGTGCATCGAGTCTTGGCGATATTGGAATGGTCCTGGCAGCAGTAAGAATAACAATGGGCATTACTTGTGATATCAACCCTTGACAATATGAATTATTGTGAGGTGGTATTGCTAAACATATAACATGTCCATACATTTCTCCCAAATGTGCTGCACATATGGTGCCCAAAAGGTATTTGGGCATGTTGTAATTTCTTGCAGCAATCACCATCATAGAGTGTCATAGTCATGAATTTGACCCGCCCAGGTCAAAAGCTACATCAGTGTGATCATATGTGCAAGTCATCACTATAGAAAATCAATGTGCTTAAGTTCTGAATTGGGATTATGTTGATGAATATCTTTGATAGCAGAGATATTGTTACCCACTCATGTGCTCAGTTAAGACAATGCTGAAGTATCTCACAATAAGTATAATAGCTTACTCATAAATGTAATGTTGAGCATAGCTACATCCATCATGTATGAGCACAGCTACATCCATCATGTATGAGCATAGCCACGTCCATCATACCGGTACTCTGGGTACCCTCATTTCTGTTTCACATTCCTTGATTTACATCATTATTTGCCTCTGTTTGTACACAGCCCCAGCATGTATATATGACCGCTGTAGAGCTGTAAATGGATAGACAGTCCTTTAACCTGTACCACCACCACGCTTACAGCTAACTTCACTAGCATCTCAGGTGAGCTTCTTCAACATCCCCTAAGTTGCCTGTTGGTCCAGTGCCTGTGAAGGACACTGTTCCACATGTAAAGTCAAAATCTGCCACTTGATCTCTCTACTGTGTTGCATACTTGGAGAAGTAAATACAGCCTCACATTTTCAGGAACTGCATGCCAGCCCTGCTATACTTGTCTGTGCTTGAAGGAGAGTGTTCAACTAACTAGGGCTTGATCTCAGTGCCTTGACACTGAAACAAGGGCACATAGTTTACTGTATATGTTATTACTCAATACTATTCCCATACTTTTGATTCCCATCTTTCTGCTTGCACCGCACATCAGAGTCCATTATTATTGAAATATAGTTGTTAAATATCTTGAATATTATTTACCTATTGTGCGAATATCCTTGGTGCCCAATATTGGTGAGATATTCTGTAAGGAAATGTGCGGGACGTCAACAGAACCACCGTCTGACCAACCGGCGACGCCCGTTGTGCTGTCCGGGTCCGCCGGTGACGCCCACGGAGTTCTCTCCTTCCCACGACGTAAGTAACGTCTGTCGTCGCAAATGTCTGCTCTTCCCATGATCCCATTGCTTCCTCCCTCTCTTAAATGGTCCTCGCTGCCTGTCTAGGCAGCTGTCTCTGCCCACTCTGATCCTGGCGACATGGAGGCCACCCCTGCAACCCAGGAGACCCTGAGTCAGTCGTATCTGCTCTCGTCAATCTATATAAACTCATCTCACAAAACTTGGGTCCACAGCGCGGTGGGAAAGGTAGTTTCTCACCAACACTCGACGAACTCGACTGAAAATCCAACTCTGCATAGTACTTTTTCCTCACCGGGTTTTGTGTTCTAGTCTATGACCATATCCTCACATTCCCTCAAGAGATCGAGGTGATATGGAAACAAAAAAAGACGTTTCGTACGTCCCGATCTTTCCACTCTCGCATTCGCTGTTCATGCTTGTTTGCAGTTTCATGTGTCTTTCTACTCGTACGCCCGCTTCTTCCAAGTGTTCTGCATATCATAGTTGAATTCCTCGCCACAGGTGCGATAACTACTCCGTGCTCGCCATGATAGTCGTCTTTTTTGGTGTGTCTTTCTATCCCACTTCTCATCCATTCATCTGAGACTTAAATACAGGATATTTCTCCACTGACATGACACGAGAACAGTCCGTTTCCTTCTCTATGCGTCAACCACAATCGTATACTCATCTTAATGCATATACCCCAGATGCGCGCAATGGATGCTATTTCTGCCTCTCGGCGTCACAGTACCTCTGAGCGTCCTACCAAGTTTCCTCATGAGTATTAGGTACAATATTGCTTTTGCGCCCTTACAATCCATTGCAATTCTCAACCCGTTGCACAGAGTATGGGCAATGTACACCGCCAACCGGACCCTCCTCATTCTACTGCTCTTATATCTAGCAGCGCAGACTGCGGCGGGTCTGTGGCAGTACACCGTCCCTGGTAGTACACCCGCCCCGGATCTAGTCAATAATTACCAGTATCACTGTCAGTATCAGGCTCCTTGTTGTTGTCGTCATATTGACCAATAGTCGAGCTAGTTTGCGTGTACCTCCCCCCAAAGAAGATGTACGTATTCCACCTTTCTCCCCGCCACTAATGATTCACACCATATGCAGCAGGCACTTCTCCATCATGTTCGTCTCGATGGAAGTCGCCTTTGACTGCCTCGTGTTCCTACTTACCGCATCGCGGACCGTGTATATGCACTACCATTGCCAACGGGAGTTTGCGCAGTCCGAGTGGACCACCGGTCTCAGGTTCCGCAGGTGGACACTGTTGGAGAGTTTGGTAAAGGACGGCGCGTTGTACTTTGCATAAGCTGCAAAAAAGCTTTCGTTTAGGCTGGCTTGGCGCTGATTAAGAACTGTAGAGCTATCTTCTCTATCAACTTTACGTGGGTTATCATGATTCTCTATGCGCCGACGGGTCTGAGAGCTATCGCTGGACAGTACGTGTGCTCGTATCTCTGTTACCTCATAACTTGCTCGCGCGCGACTCGTCGACATTGATGGAACTTCGCGTTCAAGGTTTTTAGTGCTGACCGCCTTTGACGACAACAGCAAGTACATTATGTGTCTAGTTCTTGTTCTCACGTCATGTATGTATATGTATGTACAGCATGCGTGCGCATATAGATCTGATTGTCATACGCGCAATATTGAGAATATTAATCCCGAGCGGAATGCATATGGAAGCGCGAGAACCGCAATATTAATATATATGGCGGCCACCTCTAGAAATATACGAGCAATATGACAATGATATGCGGTCTTTATAAGCATATATCATTGTCGTGTTCTTCGGGCGCATGTAAAGAATATGTGAACAATATCTCATATATTCAGCGCCTATCTTTCAATAATAATAGAGGCTGACGTGCAGTGTTGACTCTATAACTCTCTCAATGTTCCACTCAACTCTTGTAGCTTTTAAACAACCATCTCCCCCTTAAAATATTGACAATGTACAGTCACCATGGATTTGTTGACTACGAGAGTTGAGCTTGGTGAGAGTCAAGCAGAAAGATAGGATCAAAAGTGTGTCATACCTTACCGCGCATGTACATGTGTGGAGTGGCGAGCTATTTGATGGCATCGCAGTCGTCCACTGTTATAAGCCCGACAAATGAGCCGGCATGCTACCACGAACACTACTCACTCTCGCCACCACAGTGACCACTGCTAGCCATCTATTCGTACACGCAGCCGAGCCTTGCGTCAACACACTGCCGCTCCTAGCACAATCAGGTTCACGATCAATAAACACCTGCTCTCTGACAGAAGCAATGGCCGACCAACCGACACCCGAGTGGCTACAACAACGCCTCTCCGAACTCCTTGCCTCACCCTACATCCATTTCACACAACCCAAGGTCCCAGGTCTCCATCTACGCATGGGCCCAGGTCCCATTGACCTCTTCAGTACCCGTTTCACGAACATGTTCACCCAAGACGCAAAGGGCACCGTGAACGGTCAGGAGATGGACAAGGCCGCGCTGAAAGAGCACTTGTTGAAGCTACAAAAAAGGTACAACAAGGACTCGCTGAACTGTACGCCGCAATGCTCAGAGGAGGGTCACCAGGTATGTGCTGTGCTCGGGCGCCGTCCAAGCCAAGAGATCTGACTAGCCATGGCTTCGCCGTCCCCCCGTGGTTAGCTATGTACAAAGATGGCTTGGACGCAGAAAGATTCAGAGTCTGAGACAGAGATCAAAGCCTCCGCGACGTGAGTCGATTCTGCTCGTGTTGCGCTCTTTCGTGAGCCTTACCCTTCGCACCAGGACGAAACACGAAGGAGGGACTTATCGTATTGACACGTTGCACATTGATTGCCCCCAGCATTTGCTTTCATAGGGCCACACTCAGCGACTGCATCGATAATGTTTGGAGGATGTCGGAATTGTACTTTAAAGACATGTACTTGTATCACTTTCAGTGCTGGTGATGGTAACTTGTAATGTACTATATACGAGGCACGTGAATGACGTCGGGGACTTTGTGGCGTAGGACGCAACATAGCGATACAAGACAAGAGCGAGATGCTCTCTGAGACTGATCGATACAAGAATGTTGGGAATTAGCTTATGATACAAATGAGATCGTTGGCGGTACATCGTGCATCAAGACTCCGCGAAATACCACAAAGGCCTTGCAGTGGCTTCAAGCCGCCGTCGCCTCCGCATCCAAAGCAGAAATGTCGAATCTATGAACGGTCTCAATAACTTCTGCACCTTTGCGAGCGTAAACAAGCTATGTTGGATAATTATGTCAGTCTCTCACATCGTAGGCACGAAATAGCATACGGACCATGTATGGGTTAGCAGTAGAACCCGTGGTATCGGCGAACACTTCGTCCTTTGAAACGAGAGTAACAGTCGAATCGTTGTACTTGAACCATTGGTCGGGGTTGGCAGGGAGATTACGGGAGTAGAAGAAATAGTGACCGAACGAAGGGGTAGATCCCCTGTGAATAAAGACCGACGTCAACTCGTACACCGCCGCGCTGTCGTATTTCCACACGTCCTCGAGCTCTTGCTTCAGTTTGCTGGCGGTCGTACGTTCCTGGTCCAGCTGAGAATAGACTAGGGATTGTTCGGTCGTCACGCGAGCGATCAGGTCTGTGTCGCCGGCGCTCAGCTCGGGCTGCCTCGACAGGAACTCAGCAGTTGCGCCCAGAGCAGGAGCGAATGGCGCATGCTGCGCACAGATGAGTATATATTTCTGGCCCTAACAAGCCATAAACGCACCTTTCCCTGGGTGAAGCGTTGGATACGCTCCCAACAAGCATTAAGCCGAGCCTGTATCTCTTTAGATCGCAACCTCTTCTCTGGATTTGCGCTATCTAAAAAGCGATCCATGCACAATGTTTCACCGAACTTCACATACGCCTGCGACTTGTATGCTTGTTGCGTTTCTCTGTCGAATTGGACACGCTAGTGGTTCTCGTGTGAGTACAAGCGCAGTAGATGGAACGAGAGAATCTCTACCTGAAGCTGGATCTGAAGTAGGGGTGGCAGATCCACGATCGTAACTTCCATACGCTTCTTAGTGCCCTCGACTTCTACAACGTCATCGAAGTATCTGCCCAATCCATCATACAGATCAATCCCTTCGTCCGCTACGTTAAGATGAAGGTGCGAGAATAGATCCTCCTTCTCATGTGTAGAGTGTGCGCGTGGCCTCATCGCGTCCGTTTCACGCAGGTGCGTAAGCCTTTGCCGCTTCTTGCCGTAAAACAATCTGTGTCACATGCATCATGAGAATAGGTACAGGCGAGAGTCAACAACTACTCGCCGTTTGATAATGCTGGTTTTGTCTGTCATCGCACTTCCAACCTCCTGATCATGAAGGTCAAGTAGAGCCGTCTCAATCTGAAACATGCAGTTGTCCATGCACTCGGATACGTCATGTTGACGACCTACGCGGTGCGATATGAGAATCAGCACGACAAAAACATACGAGCATTGCATTTGCGCCGAAACATACCAAACATCATGATCGAATCTTCCGTCGTACGTTTTCTCGGCGGCAGCGGCGGAGCTTTTTCGTCGTTTGCAGGCTTTCTTGACTTGTCCTTCGAGTCGACATCATCTTGGCGAGGCGGAGCCTTCTTCAGCTTCGCAGGTGATGAGCTTGCAGGCGGGCTTGCATGACGTATCTCGGGAGACGACGGCGGCTTTGATACCATCACAAATCCATCTTTGTCAACATCCACGTGTTCGCCATCCACATCCATATCCAAAGACTTCTTCACTGGATGGCGGTTTCGTTTTCCAAGGACCGAACCTGGCGAAGGAGGTTCACGGGCAGGCGACTGTGACGTCCGCTCTTGCGCTGGTCGAGGATGACCGTCTTCAACAAGCGTGGCATCTGTGTCATTAGACGTGTCCGTGCTTGACCCGCCGTTCTGATCGTCTTCTTCTTCGTCTTGCGATGTTACTAGCGCCAACTTGGCAAGATCCAGCGAAGGAGTTACAGCAGCGTGCTCGCAGTACTCAAGATTCCAGAAAAGGTCAGCGAGTTGGTTCAGGACTGAGAAAGATGGTAAGCCACGGTAGTCTGGAGAAGACGAGAAGTTTCACATTTTTTGGAACGGACAATTTCTTTTCGAGTGACCATCCTCCCGCCAACACGATGCTTCTTGAGCTCGTCATCGGTGAACTTGCTCTGGTCACCGAATTTGCCTCCAAGGGGCGCTACGGCGGCACGCAAGTCCTTGATCGTGTAAAAGTACTGGAGGATTTCTTAGTGTGCTATCGATAACCTGGTGTCTGGTGTACGAACCTGTAATAACGAGTTGAGGTAACAAGTGTTACCCAGCTGGTTGAGACCACGCGGCATATCCAACCGTGTCTCAGAGGTAGGATCGCCAGCTAAATGGAGGTCAGCGACCCAACTGGTTGTGAATCGAGCAAAGTACTCACGATCACGCCCCGTTTCAAGAAATTGCCGCAGACGGTTACTATCTCGCACTTCCGCAATGACGGCCAGAGCCTCACGCATTTTGTCTGCCTGACCAGGCTGGTCTTCCACCTGATAGTCATTATTGCGGGTGAGCACAGTGCACGCCACTCAGAAAAGATGAAAACGCACTCTCATGTTGAAAATTGTCACAAGCATTTCCTCGTCCGTCTCATGCGGTACGTCCAATGTTGAATATGCTGCGTCGGGTGAGATAATACTAACTTTCTCCTGTTCCCATGCTTTCCGCAATTTCGAACTCTGTCTCATGTCCGCGACGATTTTGAAAGCATCGTTTAGATCGGTGCGAAGCTGCACACCGTCCACTTCGTGCCATGAACGCTTCACAGCGTCCTTCCAGGCTTGAATAATGAATTTAGTGGGGACGTCATCTTCTAATTCAACGTGAAGGATATTATCCTTCCCGAAGCCAAGAAGTGAGACCGCGCGGTTGTAATCAGCGAAAGTAAAGCGATGGCGTGACCTTTCTTCCGCTACCAGCATCTCCAGCGAGTCATGCAGGCTTATGCCGAGGTTCTTCATCGTGTCGACGATTGCATAAAAGTGAGTGAAATAAGTAATAGTGGAGGCCGGGTCACAGCGGCACTGCGCGAGATAAGCGAAAATGAGGAGTTCTAAACATCTGCTATTAAGCATATTTGTGAACAATCATTTGTGCACGCTTACCCGGCGAGTAGGAGGTTGGTGTCATCCCCAAATCTTCCCATGCTCTGTCTAGGGGTTCGAAGCCTATTAGTGCTGGGGGTAACAAACCTCGTGGAACTGTAAACCGGGCGATGCCTCAATGATTGGGTTCCACACATCAAATATCTAGCTTACTCTGATTGAGATGAGCTCCGATAGCGGATTGAATCATTTCAGTTGCGCTCTGTACGCTGACATGGAGAACCTGAGGAGTGTATCCTGCCATCTCCTCTGCAATGAAGATGAGAAGATATGTGATGAAATGCAACGAAATACTGACTAGGTTTAGTCTTATGATACAACGTTAACCACGCGCTGATCTCAATCCAGGCACGAAGAAGCTTAGCTCGACTACGTTTGCCTTCTGGTGTAGTTGGATCGACAGAGGGCGGATGCAACGCTTGCTCTGAAACCCCCGACAAAGACTGTATAGTGAAATCAAGCGACTCAAAGACTTTCGCTCTAGAGGTTCCACGTAGGAGAAGTAAGCACAGAGATATTTCCAAATCTAACGAAACCTGCAACTTACACCATCCCTGACCACCCAATTTTGGCTTGGAACTTTGGTCGCCCAACAGGTAATACGCGGTTCTCTCCCCGCCACAAGCGGTTCTCCAAGATGCTGGCCACGACATGGTTGAAGATTTGGAACGAAAATATATTGCGACAATATAATTATTAGATATACAGTACGAAGATGTGGATTCGAAACATACGTGATGATTGTCTCCCACCCAGAAACCACTGCCGTCGCACTATTCTTGCCCACAGGAGGGTTCTCCACCTTATCCTTCACAAATTCTTCCACTTTCCGCAGTGGAATGACGCCAGGAATGACGTGTCTCGAAACTAAGCAATACACAGAGCACTGGCAACAGACGTAGATATCCAGGAGGTCACCTTCGGGTTCATCGTTCTTCTCGCCTTGCGTGCTGGTTTCGCCTTCGTCCCCTTCGATGCGCAGCGTGACGCTCCTGTTTCTCTTTTTTTGGCGAGCTTCCGCTTCCCATTCGCTGCGCTTGAAAGGAATGTTCAACGTACGCGCATCGACCGCGGCAGAATATTTGTGGAAGTGATGAGTACGATTGGCTTGATTGACAACCTGGTCCTCACTCCCTACGCATGATACCGTCCGTTTGCGTCTGGCTTGATCGGGAAGAGGACGCTCAAAGCGATACGAGGGAATAATGGGAGGTAAGACTGTTGACGAGCACCAGGATAATAAAACCCAGCCATTGTGTTCCTTGCAGTAGTAGGCATTCGGGTGAGGGATGGCTGTCCGAATCTCGTCAGCGCTAGGAGACGGAGCTACATGAGGTGGCAGAGACGTGCTCGAGCCTGCCGAAGCAGGCGAAGACGAGGGGACAGCCGACGTGGAAGCACTGTGCTTTGGTGGTGGCGCACTCGCCGTGACCGAGTACAAGGTATGTTCTGGGTTATGCAAGCAATGTGAGAGCAGCGGTGGAAGTATACCAGGCCCAGGTCTCTGGTATTTCTCCCTCGTGCCCTCGTCACACCAGTTACGTTCCTCATCGTCGTTTCTACCATCGATTTCTACCTTCTTGGAAGCGCTGTTGTCCCAAAATTCAGTCCAATTCGACTCCCATGGCGTGGTATCAACTGGGCCCCAGCTATCTGAGGCGATGAGGGGAGGCATTGGTTCATCGTCTATCAACACGGGTTCCCGGAAAGGCGACAACTCCTTCGCTTTGTGGGAAGGTGGCGGAGACCGTGGAGGAGCGTAGTTTGTATGAGAGGAGCCCGTCGCTTGCTGCTGAGACTTGGCAGGTAAGCCTGACGCACTTGCATAGAAAGATGTCGCAGGGATCGCTGTATGTGCAGCTTTTCCCGGCGTAGGAAGTGGTCGACGAGGTTTCGGTGCTTGATTCTCCTTCTCTGTTGGTTCAACATCCATAGACTGCTTTCTAGACGGGGATGGTGGTTTCCAAAGCGGTCGTGGTGAAGAACTTCCGCTCATGCTGGTGTAAATGCGCCCGCAGATGGAGACGAGACAAGAGTTCAGATGAATGCGCAAAGTGGCGAATTCGAAGACGTATGCATTGTCTTAATTAGTTCTTGCTGATTTATGGAGGCCATTTGGTTACGGTTCGTTTGCGACGCTTTTGCCGCTGTGCCGAGCTACTTTCTGCTGGTAGACTCCGGCCACCCTAGTAAGCGCACGTGCCACGCGGTCTCAATGTGTCTGTTGATCTTCGTCTTCACTTCGCCGTTGCTGTGTCCGCGCCGAAACCTCTCGATGTTGCTCAGCTCATGGAGCCACTTTCTGCGACACTAGATTCTTGACCCCAGCTATGATACCTCGCGCATCGTTGAAGTCCTCTTTCCGTATTGATCAAACATATCCTTCCTGCCAGTCGTGGACCCTTCAGTAAGGTCTTACTCTTGCGCAATCCCCGCACTGAAATCGTTTCCGAAGTGTTCTACTTGCTCCTGCATTCCTCACAAAGCTAGTGCCAAGATTTGGGAAGCCACTCAACCTGAGGGTGTCCGCGGGTTCATAGTGACGACAATGTGAACAACGAGGAAAGGAGGAGGAGCTCCGCACGCTCGGAGCCGCCAACAACAGCGGCATGAGTAGCAAAGGTAAGCAACTCTCGCCCCTATGCCAGCAGACCAAGCATACCCAGCGGCGGCCTAAAACCAGGCTCAAATAGTACAGCCTATCTGTTGCCACCGCCAGGTATTGTATATGTGTTTGCTCCGCCCTCACAGGGTGGTCAAGGTACGTGCAGCGATAGTTCCGAACATTCAGAGTTCCTCACGCTCGTTTCCAGCCTTCATGTATCTCCCTTCTCACCTACTGTTTCGCTGGTCAAACTCGTACAACAAATCGGACTGGACTCACATACCGCTCATTTCCGCAGACTTGTCACACGTTCGACGTTTTGAGCTTCTCACTGCGGTAACGAGTTTCTACATTCTACTACATACACCTCAGTCTAACTCATGCTCGATGCATCACTAAGCGAACCACTCAGTGAGACACTAGTGGGTGGCCTACCACGTCCAAACGGATTCCGAAGCAGAGAACGTGTTGTCACCCTCATTGAGGTCGTGATGAGAACGAAGGTGACCGCCGCGACCGACGCTGCTATTACAATCCACACGGTATGACGTAGGTTCCTGGCTGTAACCACAGAGCGCTGTAGTTACAGCCAGGGACCTACGTCATTGGTACCGTTGTGGCGCAATTACGGCCGTCCCGGACATGCTCGCGGTCAATCCTGACTGGTTCATCAAGACCGCCGTCCAAAGCAGTGCCAACAAGGTGAGGATCGCTGCAGAATCACTGTCCCTTAGTTGCTGACCGTGCTCGGCAGGCGGAATGCTAACTAATCGAGCAACCAACAATATATATGATGAGCTCCGCCCTCACAGGGTGGTCATGGTACGTGCAGCGATAGTTCAGAACATTCAGAGTTCCTCACGCTCGTTTCCAGCCTTCATGTATCTCCCTTCTCACCTACAGTTTCGCAGGCCCGTCCCAAACGCACACAGGTCAAGATAGTGGTAAGCGAGGACGAGCTGTCGGACATTACTATTTGCTCATCATGCATCAGTGTACAAACCGTGCGGCCGTCTGTAACCGTTGCAACAATGCTTGCCCGTACGAGCGATGTGAAAATTCGCGGATAGCTGCGTGAATGGGACAAAGGAAGGAGCAGAAGAAGGGCATCAAGTGTGGGTCCTACAGAACTCATGCTGGTGGGCATTCTTCAAGTTCTGACGTACGCTTTTGGTGGATCTGATAAGTCTCTCATGTCAGGCCCACCGGAAGGCAGGTCGTCTGGCGAAGGAGAGGCATGCATGGCGACTGCCCCATATCCCCACGAGACAGCCAATGCACCACACTCGATGCCACCGCGATGGACCGCACCCGATGCCACCGCCCGTTTTGCCCCTGCACCCCGTCATTCACACGCCATATGCACAGTACCCCTCGCCTAGCGCTGTTCCTTACCCTCAGCCAAACGACGCTTCGAACGTTCACTTCTGTAATCTTGTATTCAGACACCATATGTTATTTCATGAGGATTAATGGTACACGAAGCACTGTACACTGGAGATGCGCTTAGCTTGCCCATACATGACTACTCTACATTGGTTCCCGTGTACCTAGGTCCATATCACTGGCTGTAGTCATGCTTTTTATGGATTTGGAGTCGACTGATCCATCATGTCTAGAAAAGCTATTCCTAGGGAGGAACCGATGGCAGTAAGCGTTACAGACATGAAGGGTCTCAAGATTGTCGAGCACTTCCGAGAGGTTGCCTTGCCCGAATTTGTTGCTATACTCACTAGCCAGCCATAAGAAGTCAATAAAGCTCGATAAGTCATAGAATTGAATGTTACATACTCAGACGTGATCACTTGTGGATCAGTGAGAAGCTCGCCACCTCCTGTAATCAGCAGATTAGACTTGAAACGGCTTGGGCTGTCGAGGTAGAAGTGAAAGACATACCTTGAAAGTCAGAAAGAAAGATCTTGCCCTCGGAGAGAAGATACTGAGCATGTTGAGCAAAACATAGAAATGTTGCTATTCGGAGCTGAGCGGGTTTGAGCCCAGGCATCGGGCTCAGGCTGTTGTTGAGGACATATTTTGTGAAGGGTGCGTCGATAGCTTCTTCTAGCAGATACACTGCACCTCCACCATCGACTGGAACAGAGAGACCACAGTAGACAAAGCGTAGTCTTGGAACGGCAGACAAAATGGACGACGAGTTGGAGTTGGACTCGAGCTCAGAGGCGCAGGCGGCCGAGCTTGGAAGTAGATGGGATGGGTCATCAATGAGATTATAAACCATGCCCATCAGGGCTGTGCCCCAATAAAGGCAGTTCGCCTCGTCAAGCATGCGCGGAAGCTCGCTAGCGGTCGGAATACGAGCCAGATGACGTTTTGAATGTGAGGAGTATTGGCCATCGGAAGTATTTGGCTGTATTGAGAAGCAGCGTTTAGCGACTAGGGATTTTGCGCCGAGTATGGATAGATCGCCAGGCCGCAACGGTTGACCATAGTACTGGGCATTGTGGCAAGTTTTGAAAGTGCTCTTTGATCCAATGTTCCGGTTGTCGACTATCAGCTGGATGAGATATCGATTGTCAAGGGGGGTGTTCTTGACGTCAATTGCGAGTGGCCTGCTCGTCATGAGCGTGTCGAGGTCAACTACAGGTACTGGAAATAGCTGAGCACTAACGAGAGCTTGCTTCACTGTTGAAAAAAAATTAGAATACCCAATAGTAACGCTGAGAAGGTTTTATACGAACATAGCAGCTTCGACTGGCTGCGCACTTCGCCCTGACGCTCTAATGTCGCCGCAAGCTTTTCTGCAGATGGAAAGCGAGGAGTAGCCATAGCTGACACCCCAGCTGTCACATGAGTTGAACCATCTATGAGAATATACGGTCAGTACAATATGATCCACCGCCGAGTCTCCAAGACAGCCAGTCCAGAAAGCTCACCGCGTAGCTCGTTATGATGCAGTACCTCTATTACCTGAGAGCCAGACGCCAGTGTAGTCTGAGCCTGCGCTGGGGCACGATGACTGCTCCTTGTGTGATCCGCTATAGAACCCGGTGGCTTTGCAGCATTAACTACCTGTAACTGCCAAGTCAATGAGTCACCATTAAGTACAGTCGCCGCACTACTCACAGACATTGTAGATATTTCAGTGACTGCGGAAGAACTGTGCGTAATGGAATCTTGACGCGGTGCTGCTTTCTAAGGAATGGTTCCAGATCAAAAGAATACCTGGATCTGCAGCCGAGTAACACATACCTTGTGTGATGGCTCCCCCGATGCTGCCGTTGAGGCACTGGCTGCTCGCTTGTGAGTGCGGCGACGACTGTGCCCCAGGAGAATTGCATCCAAAGTACTATTAGATAGGCCGCACACTGTAGACTCGGAGCCTGGAGTTTCCCCTTCATGGCCATCATCTCGAGACTTGAGGATGTAAAGAGAGTAAATCCGAGTCATGAATATGAATATGAGAGGTAAAAATTGCTCACCTCCATCTTCTCTTTCTGAAGGAGAAGGTCTTCATATCGCTCTGCCGTCATGAGCAGTATAATTGACACCTTCTTCGACAATGTCAACTTTGGAGGCTTTCCGTCCTTGCCATCGCTAGTGTAGTAGCAGTGAAATATTGCTGGTGCATCATCGTCACTGCCGGCTGGAGCGCGTGGGCTGTAGAGAGGAAGCTGCGGTGACCTGTACAGATCTAAGTCCTGAATAGGTAGATCTATGCCTGGCGCCCATGCTGTCCACCGTGGTAGCAGAGTTTCGACTGCGGCAGCGAATAGATTACGACGTGATATTGTGGGTAAAATCTCCTTGTTTCCTTCGACATTCTACAAGTGTCATGAGATTACCAGGAGATAAAATGACAATGCTAATGACATACACCAACAAGGGTAGTTCCTGATTTACCGTGAGGCTTCAAGTGATGAAGTGCGAAGGAGACAACAGCCATCCGGGAGAATGGGGAGCCCAGGGCAGCCAACAATCCCTGTCGTTGTTGACTATAGAGCTGGTGATTGGATGTGTAGCCGGGTGCTCGAGCACCTGGTATTGGAATCGGCGGAGGGGGCATGATAGCCCTCGGTGGGTGAGATAAAAGCTGTCCTAAACTTGAGCTACTGGTAGGGCCGTGATCTCCTTTGACAGGCTGCGAGCTTGTGATTAGAAATCGCTGCGATGGGAAAATTGGCTCTATAACAGTCATTATCTGTTAGATTGTATGCTCTCGGTCTAAACCTACAAATATACACACCCCCTCGTTGTGAAGCAGCGTTAGCTCGAGCAATTTGCTGGTCTGTAACTTGGACCTGCGTAAACTCTAGACGAGATGTGCAGCATTAATGGTCTGTAGTTGTGCTTTGCGTAAAGAGCAATAGGTAGCCACATACCGTTCATATGGAGCGGACCAGTGCCAGCGCCAGCTTTGGTCTGAGATCGTTTGTCGGCGTAATGCTTCGTGCAGGGAGCACAGCAGAATCTCCCAGGTTTTCCAGGTGGCCCTGCTACAAAGCTGAACTGCGTATCACAAGGCCAAGGATCATTACAACGGTTGCAGAGCTTGAAGTCAGTGTTTGGCTGCTGAGCAGGAGTGAAGTCATCGGAAGGAAACATCGCAATGATAATTCAGTGCAGGACGAGAAAGCGTACAAAGTAGTACAATCTATATACTGCTGAGTGTAACACGCACAGATTATCAGTCAAACATGGTAGCACCTGGAACAGAACAGGTATTGACGAAGTCTGGAGCTTTGGCCCCTATCTCCTGCGCAGCCACCCAGGTGACCGAGTGTTACCGAGAATATCTGAGTCCAACTTGGAGTCCACTTGAACTCCGAGTTGGGTGTAATTCAAACAACACTCAAAGGTAGAGCAATCCCCACCGTTGCACTGATACCTGTACATATGTATGGTAAAGTGTTGGTTAAATTCTATGATTGGTATGACATTCACCTTGGTGGCGGTAGGCACAAAGTACAGTGCAGCAATCCTGTCTCGGAAACTGTACCGCAGCTAAGCACATGAGCATGTAGAGCATGCTAACTCGTTCACATGCTGAGCATGCGCTATGGTCTGATAGTAAATATCTGTGCATTGTACGGCCATATTGAGTACCTACATCAAGGAACTTCACACAATTATCAGCTATGGTAAGCCTTGGGCAAAGATTAAGTTGCAACATGTACTGCGCACTGTATCAGTTGACAAGCAACATAGTCTTTCGATATAGGAGTACTACATTGAAGAATGCTTTCTCGTGGATCCTGTTGTTCTGGGCTGTAATCATTTGGACGTGGTGGCAGTCCACTCAGAGGTGGCAACTGATTTGGATAGCTGAAGTACTTCTACGCTTTTGCAGGCCGTCATGCAGAATTCACTCTTTGTTCTGTGCACTCCCGTGACAATGTTCCGGATGTGTGTGCATCATGCACTACCGTTGTACGCACTTCAATAATTTGCCTCACCTCTCCTATTAACACTGCTGCCTGCCAATACTGAGGTATATAAGCCCGCAATACACTATCAATGTCTTGTGTGCCGTTCTCGAGTCATATCTGATTACACTGCAAGCCTCACCTGCTACTCTGTTTGAACACCTAGTCATATACGCCTTCATGCCAAACTACTCAGGAAGGAACGGACACAAGCCATCTCGTAAGTTTCCTATGCATCTTTTCTGTAGTGCCTAGCCTGATATAACTGTGCTAGCTCCTGAAGATCGACTGCGAGAGATCATTGAGCACTACTGGTCACGAGGTTTCAACAATCCCGAAATTGCTGCTAAGCTTCGTGACTCGTTTGACCCTGATACCTATGGACTTAGGTGAGCAACCGTGACTCGAGGCTGTGATTGATGGTGTTCAATGCCCATGAGCACGTTCAATTTGTAGTGTCTCGCTTGTCAAGAAGAAACGGGCTCAGTGGGGCCTGAAGAGTGCTCGCGGGCAGCAGCACACCGTCGTATCTATTGGGCCATCAATTGAGCGAATACGGAGCCAATTCCCAACTCTGGGATCGCGTCTTATGAAAGTGAAGCTGCTGCGAGAAGAAGGCATTATGGTCCCTAAGTGCGTGTAGCTTGCATTCATAACATGATCTTGATGCCTGGGGTTAAGCTTATGGGTACTTATTGCTAGACCCCTCATACTGGAATACATGAACCTTCACCACCCTGACGACGTGGTTGCTCGTAAAGGCATGCGCCTCAGGCGCAAACAATTCTGGACAGTTGGCGTCAACGACGTGTGGTCTATGGATCAGCACGACAAATGGCGCCGATTTCAACTCTTCCTGCACATTGGTGTTGAGCCGTATTCCGGACTCATACTTTGGCTGAAGATCTGGTGGACCAACCGCAACCCGCGCTTGGTCTGCGGATGGTATTGTGATGTTATACGAGACTTAGGCTATGGTGAGTCTTGTAGCGCCATTTCATTGCACACGAGAATCATGAGTTATACATTGCTACCAGTAATGCCGTTGATCACTCAAAGTGATCCTGGCACGGAAAACTTTGGAATTGCAAATGCTCAAACTTCACTGCGACATCTACAAGATCCGACACTTTCGGCGACGTTACAGCACAAGTTCAAAGCAAATAAAGGTAACATCAAGCCCGAGATTGCTTGGCGTCGATTGCGAGAGGCATGGTCACCAGGATTTGAAAGCCTTCTACAGGAGGGAGTATGTTCTGGATGGTATGATCCCGATGATACTCTCGAGCGGTGAGTAATTGTCCTCATTTGTTGACGTTGAGAGAAATGATCTCTGGCCTTTTTAGACTTGTATTTCACTACACGTTTATCCCCTGGTTACAGTCAGAATTGGACAGGTATCGTACGGAAGCAAACGACACTAAGCCGCGCTTCAATAGACACAAGGTGTTACCTCATGGACGGCCTGTTGAAATCTTTGAACATCCTGAGAAGTACAGGACCACAGACTTTGCGGTAGGTTGTAGACAACTACTACTACATTATGCCTAGCCCTTATACACAGTTTGTAGGTCGGTGTTGATGCAAAACACCTGGACGAAGTTCGTAGCCGATACGCTCCACCGGATCACTCGTGCTTCGACCTGGTACCTCCTGCCTTCGCAGCAAAAGCTGAGGAATTCTATGGCCATGCCGGAATGCCCACCATCACACGTGGTAATGTGTGGAATACATACCATACCCTTCTAGCATACTTCCGTTCTATTGAACTTGACGGCGAATTGCAGACCGCTCTTGCTGCCCAGTCCGTACTACCTGCCGTTGGCGAGGATCCAGATGGTGATGAGCACATGGATTTACTTCCATACAAGAGATTCAGAGAAGGCTGCCAAGCGATCGGCACTGGTGGTGGACAGGCGCGCGAAACAGAGGGCGATATGGGCAGCGGGGAGGACAGTGATATTGACATTGGTGAACTGGAGCCTAATGTTTGGACGGACCCGTCGAGCCCTGGAAGTAGCGACGACGAGTTTTGATGTATAGGATATATTGAGTAGCTACATAACTATATGTACATGAGGCAAAACCTACTTGTATTGCCAGTAAATCATCGCCATTCAGAACATTCCTAAGTATATAGTGATTACTTACCTCCTTCATGTCACTGTGACCTTCGCACAAGCAAGTCAACCATTGTGTTTGCCTAAGCTCGGTGCCTGCGTCGCTACCACATCACCGTCGCTGTAGTTGGGCCATAAACACCAGCGCAGCTTCGTGATTCTGAACCTGACCGTCTGCATTGCCGTCCATGCCATAATTGGGGACGTCGTTCTGGTGCCTTTGCCTACCGACGCTGTGTAGAGCCACGAATGTCAGATTCGGCCGTCTGCAGCTGCATGTGAAGATGTGGGCGGTGCTCACCCTTGTCCGCCTGTTCGCCATTTATGCTGTCGCGAGCATCTTCACCTGCCCTCGCTGTTTAAATCGCCATCGCCGTAGGCGACGTCGTGAAAGTTATTATGCTTGCCTTTGCCGTTTGCGGACTACACACCACTTTCTACGTCACTGTCACTGCAGACAATTTCACGCACGCTGCAGTACTTATACTTGCCCTCACCGCTTGACTTGTTGTCGTTGGGAGCATCGGTCTGATTGCCCCCACCTACGCTCGCTGTTCCTGTCGCAATCACCGTAAATGGTTCCAGGCGCAGTCACGTTGCTATGCTCACCCCTACCGCCGTAGAAAATGGTTCCCTGGCCTGCGTTTATCATCCATGGGTCCGCTGGACTGGCCGTGATGCTTCGAAGATAACGCGACAGCATTGTTACTTGAATACTGACATGTTCAAGGAGGTGGACGGTGCTCGGCAGGTAGCGTGGCTGACTGCTTTGGCGGTGAGATGCATACTATGGAGGACATTGAGGGGGGAGGGGAAACTGAGGGCTGTGGTCCAGCAACGTGTGAGTTCGTGTCTTCTACGTGCTGCGGTCAATAACTTGCTACGTAAAGTAATGCTGTCTGTCTTACCAGAATACAAGTCTGTTTGCGAGAAGAAAATGCCAGCTCCTCGAAGCAACGAGCTGAACATGACGCCTGCTGTGCCTCCGACTAGAGTGTGAGTTCCCTCGAAAAGTAGCACTTAGCGGGTGCTGGTAGTTGTAGAGTCAAGTGGCAAGGCGGCGTGTTCTGAAGAACTTTGGAGGTGGTGGTGATTTGTGCGAGGAATCTTTGCCGAGCGTGTAGTAGGAAGGAGGGAGCTCGTCTGCTGCACGTCTGTTACGGCTGTTCAAGCCTGGCCATGACACCACCATTGCAAACACCACAGGTGATGATAATTGCTCTTAAAGCCCAGACGGAGATCAGCAGTTTCTTGTCTTCGCTGCCATCCTCGTCGGAGTGCCATAGCCATCGTCGTCGCGGTCGCCTCTCTCGCCTGTCTGTACTGGCAATAGCCCCCTGCTGTCGCGATATCCAGCATCATCATCCTAGTTCAGTGAGTACAACTGTGGGCTCTTGATGTTTGATATTGACTACATGAACTCACGTTGTGCATGACTTGAATCTTGCAAGTGGTAGCAGAAACGAAGTTCACGTCGACACTGTGCAGCGACGAAGATTGAACGTTGGACGTTGAAATTGAATATCGGCGCCCACTGCGGTGACCGGAGTCTGCCAAGAACAAGTAGCTCGGCACAGCGGCAGAAGCGTCGCAAACGAACCGTAACCAAATGGCCTCCATACTGATTATTTATGATATATAAGTATGGCTTATCCCACGTGCACAATTACATACCTCCCTTACATTTTCGACTCCGCCTACACCTTCGAACTTGCCAAGAGCTGAATCCTTTGAGCTGTCGAAACGCAAGTCGTTGCGCATAACTTACCTGATCTCCATTGACGGGTCATTCGTTATACGCTCGGACGTAGATTGCATAAGTCATGAGTTTGACAACGCCAATTTAGCTTTCATAAGTACCAGAAGCCGGACCAGTACGATATACACAATGCAAAGTAGGTGAACCACCGATGCAATGAAACTAATGTTTAGCACGACAGTTCATGTCTACGACTACGACAGTTGTAGCTCTCCCACACATCATCAGGATGTTCGAGCAGGTAGCCTCCGTAAACAATAGACAAAGTAAGGATCATCCACAGCGACCAACAGCGTTGTCCTTACCTGGTCATATATGTACTGATTGCAGTGTAGAAACAAGTCGGTTTGCGCCATGTCCGTCTCGGCTCCTGGTCGTCCCGCGGGTATCGCCTTTTTCTCCCTGTAGTCGTCACGAACGGGAATCTCAGACTTGTTGACCTCGTCTTTCCCCCTAGCTACGTATACATTTGCGGATCGTAACCATTTTTCCTCTCAAGAATAACAACAGATACGCACAAGTTATTCGGCCCAGGAATATACCAGGTGCAATTGAGCTAACCCGGATGTGAACCCTAGATTTCCTCAGCTCCTGCGCAAGAAGAGTATTCAGCTGTATGGTTCCAGCCTTTAATACGTTGTACATGAAATGGTGCTGCATTGTGCGAATGGTGCCAGAGATGGCAGACACATCGATGCCGCTGGCAGTGTGGTCGGCTCGATTTGCTTGAAAGGAGAGGGAGGAATGCGACAATAGTTGGAAAATACCTTTACGAAGCAGAACAGGTGAGTCATCAAATTATTCAAATGCCGTGGCAAACTCACACGACAACGTTAGTCCGATTGTTTGTCTCCCAAATGTCCCAGCTCTCCGCCCAGAGAGCCTGCTACAAAGCTGCTAGACTATCCGCCGACTCATAAGTGTTGCTGGTGTCGAGACTCACGCTGGTGGTATTCACAAGCACATCTAGGTTCTTTTCTTTGGGATATTATTCGCTCGCTAAAGCCTCAATAGACTTTTCGCTTGTGGCACAGGAATCAGATGGCTTTTGGGGTTGGCAAGCGAAGACCCCCCAGGTCTTCAAATGGTGTCTGCTTGGCGAACGACAATGTATACATGGGCCCCGTTGTTCGTGAATGCTTGCGCTATCATGAGGCCAATGCCCGTGGTACCGCCTGTGACGAGGACAGTCCATCCCTCGACATCGAGGAGGTCCGAGTCCGATCCATAGGCTTTGCAATCAATACTCAGCTCGGTGACGATACAGCAGAATCCCACAAACCTTCGGGCTCTGACACCCAGTCCATCATCAGCGGGGCGATACGGGGAGCTGTTCCTCTTTGGCCACGACAGAAGTGGCACAACCCCCTTTTCGCGAAGCGCAGCAAAGAGAACGAGAATTTGCATCCTACCACGAAAACGACCCTGAAGGAGCAGCTACCCAAGTGGCATGTTGACCCTTTCACAGTGGCGTCCGCTACTTCCGTATTGGAGTACCACGACCGATTGAAACGGCGTTGGATGGCGACGTATCCAACGACATCGCCACTACGACGTTCAGCTGCATTGACGCTGTAGCGTCGTGATAGATTTAGTACTGATAGTGTAGCGTCTCCTTCAGGTAACTCACATTGTCCGTGACAGGAAGACTCAGGCTCGGTAGGTGAGGTGCAAGGGTTGTCACTGAGCAATGTTACGTTTCAGCACATCGTTTCCATCGGACACGCATGTGTATCAAACCAGAGTCACTTCGACCCGTCGTAATCATAAGTTGATCCGCATAATTGTTTCATACGATAATACCAGTTCTACTCGACCCCTGCAAGTGTATTCTGTCCTCCATACCCTCCACCTTAACTTCCAGATAACCGCCCCAAGTGGACTATTACGCAGGAACAGCTAACAGCGTGACAGGAACACACGTCGCACCGTTGTACGTATCATACCCGTCCCCGTACGCTGCCGTGGACGCGTTAAACAGCAGCGCGGTCGTGGTCAAAGTCGACGAGATGTAACTGTAGCACAGCGAAAACAGGTTCGTGAAGCCGTTGAACGCTACGACAAGATCGCCATCTACAGGGGCGATGTCGGGCTAGACGCGTCGTTTTGCATCAGGTCTCGGTATAAATTGCCCGACCAATAATGGACTCACGATGACGCAAAACGCAGACGAGGCAGTACCGCTGTTTGCGAGTGTGACGAACGGACCAGGAGGGTTCGCCGGGTAGCCAGTGTTTGGCGAAAGGTTCCCGACGGTGTAGACAGGAGCGGTGTACTGGCTGGAGGGGATTGTCGTGATGACGCCCCCCGTCATCGTCATGCCGAGCCAGCCAAAAGTTGGGCTGCTCGCCGTCTAATTCGTAGCAGTGTTCGTAAGCAAGGAATAAACAAGGAATTAACAGTGAGGGGGTAGTGCACATACACCGAGGACATGATATGTCGTGTATGGGATCGTAACGGCGTTGAGGACATGCAGCGAGCTTGTCACCTCGGTAGCTGCGTTGTACGCTGCGAGGTTGAACGTCCCGGATACCGCGTTGCTCGCGCCGGTGCCCAACGTGGAGCAATCGGCAGAAACTGTGGCCACGGCGGCGAGGAGGCTGACGAAGGAGGTAAAGCGCATGTTGAACGTTGAGGAAAAGTAGGCACAACTCGCACTGAGCTGCTCCCTCCCTTACCGAACCCAGTCTTATATAAGGTTTTTGGTCGTCTACCTCAGAGTGGACCGCCTGTAGCATTATTGAGATACAGGCCTTGCTTGAGGCTCTCCGATTGTGCCATATTCTTCGGAGTCGGAGTGAACGATCAATACCCCATGCGATGACCGGAGCATTTCTGCCTTGATCCCTCGGCCAGTACACGTTCATCATTCAGAAGCGTTCATGTGACAAAAGTTGACTGGCGACACGTTGCATATCTGCTGTAAGTGAGCCGCTCTTTAGATGGATCATCTGCGTCAAAAACAACGTAAGCTGTTACAATGGCTAACAGCTGCTGCAGTCGAAACACGCACCTTTCAGAATATGACATCGATGTCCGGTTTGTGCTGCCGTGCTTGGGTGGTCCAGCCTCGGCTGGACGTATATAGCTGTCCAATAAGTGATGCAGTCAATCATCCAAGTCGTGTTTGGACTAGAAGTAGAAGATCCACTCTAGGCCCACATATGCCGGCTGCCAATGTCAATGTACCCTCTCGGCAGCTATATCGCGCTCGTCGAAAGTGCCAGTATGTTTCAACGATAGGTTGGAGTGCAAGAGACCTCAGACCTCAAATCTGAAGCGGATCGCTACAGGTTTCTGCTGCTGTCAGGTGCGATGATCAAACACTATTAAGCACGAGAGGTAATTACAATCAAGCTAGAACTTGAAGACCTATACCGGGAGATGCAGTGAGGTAATTTGAAGCGCTGTAAAATGGCACATACCTGGTCCTCGGTATAGCCAAGTTCCTTCAGAACACCACCCACCTGGCCCTGCTTCATCCCGTCCTTCTTCCCTGCAATTGCGTTCACCTGCCCAGGGGGTCCACATACCATGACCTTCACCTTCTCGCCCAAACTAGCCGGAGGGATATGCTGCTCTATCAATCTCTTGTTCACATATCCGACAGCACCCTTCCAGTCGCCTTCAGGCTTGTCCAAAACATACACGACTTCAAACTTTTCGGGGTACTTAGCCTTGAGAGAGTCAAACTCCTCTTTGAGAAGAATATCGGCGGGGGTGACATTGGCAAAAATTAGGGTAAAACGGGTCTTGTTGGATGGGTCGTTGAGAGCGTGGTGAAGGATTTGATACATAGGCGTACTGAACACATGTCTTGTTAGTGCTCATGACATAGCACAACTAATATACACGCACATGCCGCTGCCACCTGCTATCAGGCCAACCTCTTCCCACTTGTTTGCTGTGGCGCCGCGGGAGTCAGGAGCTCATACTGTAGAGCGAAGGCGTATGAGTGACGCACCTTCAATTGCAATTTTCGGTATGGGGCCCTTGATAGCAAGCTTTTCACCAGGCTTCAAGTTGTGAATGTATTGCGACATTTTGCCTCCCTCATACCTCTTGATAAGAAAAGTTAGCTCGCCCTCAGCGTCGGACGGCGAGACTGGTGTGTATGGGCGGATGATAGGTTTTTCATTCTTGCCGAGCAGAGGCTCGGGCGAGTCGCTGGCAGATTTGACTACCACACATGAGGCGACGGGAAGTAAAGATGCTTCGCCGTTCGGTAGCTCGAAGATATACCTGAATGAGCGAAGGAACGAAGCCAGTTAAGATGTATTGGGGAAAATGCACAAGGAACACGCACTTGGCTGTATTGTGGTTGTACGGCTCTATCTTTTTCAACTTGAAGTCAACGAAGTTGTCGGGATCCAGTGGGCTCTTTTCTTGAACCTTCTTTGGCGTAACCTCGGGACCGTAACGGTCGATGTAAATATACGCGGCAAGACCAGCGACACCTTTTGGCAACGTTGTGAGTGTAGCAAAGTACGCTGCGTTGAAGCTCACGTACCAGCACCGCTGAGATAGAGAGGTAGGTTGGATGACTTTGCAGGCGGTGGAGGAGCGGTCGCGTAACGACGCGTGTGCGCCACCTAATGTTCATTGCTGAGTTGTCCGCTGGCTGTACAGGGTTGATGCTACGTACAAAAGTGCGCGCACTGAGTGAAGCTCTGATGAACGACATTGTGAGGCTGTTCGCCTTGCGGAACGGTGTCAAGAGCAGGTGCGTGCGAATGAAACGACCGTGCCTGGACCTCTGAGCCTGCTCCAATCTAAGCGTCTATCTCCCGGGTAAATCGCGTGGACGACGTCATCGTGACCGACCGAAAAATGCAAGGAAAATCGCAGAAAAATGTTGAACGGGCTCGGGACAGCGAGCGGAGGTCGCTCTAGAGAAAGCTGCACAGGGATGGTCGACGTTCGCGAGAAGGAGCAGAGGAGAGCTGGCAAGAAAGTCGCGGTGCGTGTGACGTGTGAGCGTGACAGACTGAGCTCCAGCGTGACGTATTGGACATTTCAGGTCGCAGATTGGGCTCTTCATCTTTCCTGGCACTCACACCGACGCTGCCAACCACTCGCTCTCTCCTACAGCCACCACCGCCCTCGATCCCACCAGTTTCTGCCCCAGCCTTGACAGATGTCCTTCGTCAAGCTCAGCATATTTGGTACCTCCTTTGAGGTGCGTACACTCATCGTCGCCCTTGACACTTTCGCTCATCTCTTCCTCGCAGGTTACCACTCGATATGTCGACCTACAGCCTGTTGGAATGGGTGCGTACCACCTTCAATCAAGCATGATGACCCCTCTCACATTTCCTCACTGCAGGAGCTTTTGGTCTCGTGTGGTACGCTACCCCCTGGCGCCATCGTGAATGTCATTTCTGATGACGCAACTTGTCTTCACCAGCTCTGCAAAGGACCAGTTGACGGGCTCGTCGGTTGCGATCAAGAAGATCATGAAGCCCTTTAGCACCCCAGTCCTAAGCAAGCGGACGTACAGGGAACTCAAACTCTTGAAGCATCTTCAGCACGAAAATGCACGTCTCTTCGCTTTAAGCCGCTCCTCTCTTGTTCTAATGCTAACACGCCCATCATAGATCATCTCTCTAAACGACACGTTCATCTCGCCTTTGGAGGATCTGTACGCTTTCTCTTCTTATATTTGCCTGGCTTTTATCTCACAAACCGTTATCAGTTACTTCGTCACGGAACTTCTTGGGACTGACCTTCATCGACTGTTGACTTCGAGGCCACTGGAAAAGCAGTTTATCCAGTATTTCCTCTACCAGATATTGGTGAATTCCTTGGTGCTTCTCGTGCCGCCCATCGCGATTCTGAACGAACTTTAGCGCGGTCTCAAATATGTCCACTCTGCGGGCGTCGTACATCGTGATCTCGTAAGTAGTTTGACTCTCTTCACACTGTGTTCAAAGGCTCAGTTGCGTCTTAGAAACCAAGTAACATCCTTATCAACGAGAACTGTGATCTCAAGGTCCGTGTATTTTGGTGGTATATTCAGGCGCCGGTCTAACACGCTTCAATCAGATATGTGATTTCGGTCTCGCTCGTATTCAAGATCCGCAGATGACAGGTTATGTGTCGACACGATACTACCGGGCTCCCGAGATCATGCTCACATGGCAAAAGTATGATGTGGCCGTAGATGTGTGGAGTACAGGTTGCATTTTCGCAGAGATGCTAGAGGGGAAACCGCTCTTCCCTGGAAAAGATCGTCAGTATTCTCGTCTATGCTACCTGAGTGAGTCGCCGTGCTGATGACGTTGGACTGAGTAGACGTCCATCAATTCTCTATCATCACTGAGCTGCTTGGTACGCCACCAGAAGATGTCATCCAGACCATTGCCAGTGAAAATGTGCGTGTTGTCCGCGAATAAATACCACAAGAGTTATGATTGACTTGACTGTTGGTATCAGACACTTCGCTTTGTGCAGAGCCTGCCGAAGCGTGAGCGTGTACCATTTCAAGAGAAGCTCCGCTGTGCTGACCCTGTCGGTGAGTACCTTGTGTGAACTGATGTTATATTTTGTCTGACATGGTTTACTTTACAGCGATCGACTTGTTGGAGAAGATGCTCGTCTTTGACCCGCGGCAACGCATCACGGCAACAGAGTCGCTCGGCCACGAGTATGTTGCACCCTATCATGACCCAACGGACGAGCCGGAAGCAGTAGAGAAATTTGACTGGAGCTTCAACGATGCGGACCTACCCGTTGATACCTGGAAGGTGATGATGTACAGCGAAATTCTAGGTGCGTCTATCACTCCTCGTTTTGTGTGGCTGCTTGACCGACTCGTGGTATGTTGTAGACTTCCACCAGGTGGGCGACTCGAGATTAACGGCAGGAGTACCGGGAGGCGCTTTGGCCGGTCCCGATGAACCTGCACAATACCAAGTGCCTGTAGCGGTTGGCGGATCGGATTGAGCTACCTTGCCAGTGAACGCTCAAGTTTGCCACGATGGCGTGCGACCATGAGTTACAGTTTCATCTCTAGATGTCATTGCTCGGCTGCTTGTTGCTCCCGCTCATCTTCGAGCGAATATCTGCATCTCACTAATGTCACCGTTCTTTTTCCTCACGACAAACGACCCAAAAGCCAAGAAGTCAATCACGAAAGTTGTGTGTTATGTAGCCGCATTGCCTCTGTTGTATCATGGTGCAATTCTCTCCCTCTCGTTGTATCACGTCGCCTGCATCGCTCGCTCTTTATTTAACAAAACATCAATCCAAACCCCTGCGTCGCACCCATTCGTCACGATCTACCAGTATCAAGACTACTGCTACCCGCGTCTCCGCTTACAGTACACCTCACTTGTTGTAGTACTTTTATGACTTTCACCAATCCATTCACGGACTTTCTTCACACCTTTTCTGCCATTTCGTGCGTCAGTGCGATACCTGGATCTGCGTCTCTGTTCTTTTTTTTCGTTTGTTACGCAATGTGGTATGGTAGTGAAAACGTTCGTGTAAAGTAGAACTACACACCTCCAGTCAAGTCCGATGTTGTTGCTAGGTCATTGTTCGGTTGTGATTGTTGTTGAGCCCGCGTATACATGTTTTTGGGCCTCAAGCTGTGGATGTCTGTATGGCTCAGTGTCGGACTGAGGATAATCGATTTTTTGGAATTGGTGGACTGAGGCGCACTTGGCGGTGTTGACCGCAAGCGCCGGCGTTGACAATGGTGGCCGCCGCGTCGGGAGCTTGCTTGTTGTACGCGCCCATCAACAATCACACAGACACCTGAGTATTCTATCATCATAAAGACATACATTTTCACCAACACATTCAATAAAAAGCCATCAAACACCCAGTAACACTTGGACAAAGTCTCCAGTAATCGACCGCGATTGGGCCTGCCTCAGGGGCTCCCGAGGTCTACATCTGTACGCGTATCCGACCTCGTCGTTTACAGGATTGAACTCTAACACTTTGTGCGCCTTTGACATAGTAAATTAGCGACTGCAGTGCTCCAACGCCGACAGCCTGAGGTATGTCGAATGCACCATTCGTGAACCCGCTGCCATCTCATGCAACTCGTTCATCCCAGACGCGCTTTCACGCAATCATTCGAACGCGATAAACCCACCTTTTTTCAATCAAGTACAGGAATCAGCTCCCAGGATTTTGGGGTACGCATGTCTGGCCTATGATTAGCTATCGCGCGTCTGCTGAAGACGTCTCTTGACTTGTCTCCGTGGTCCTTCCAGATCACTTTGCATTGTACCCGACTAAACAAACACATACAAGGCCGATCTCACCGATACAGCAGTTCACATTTGGTGAATGTTTCTGACGCCTGGCTATCTTTTTCAATGCTGATTTTGTTCTGATGCGCTACCAGGACGATAGGCTCGTCCGAAAGGTCGACGAACCTTGCATCCTCCCCTTCGCTACGTTTAGTATAGGTACGCTATATGTCGATCTGTGTGTTTTGAATTGACTTTGATGGTTTTGTGACGACGACAGGCAACAATCCCCCCCCCCCCCTCAATAGGTTTGGTGTGCCTCGCGTCATGAATCCCATCGTTATCTGACCTTTCATGTTTTGTATTTGATAGCATAGGACCGACCTTGGCTGGCCGACCGACCGACTGACCGACCGACCGACCGACCGACCTTGGCTGGCCGACCGACCGACCGACCAACCAACCATCCGGCCTGTGGTTTCAGTATTCCTACGTTCTTGGATATAGGTGATCGCAATCTCCTAATTCATGCTGGGACGGAACTGACTGTTGACTTTGTGCTCCTAGGACCCAGACCTGCTCACCCCTCTGTGTTCTCTGTCTATCTGATATAATCTGTGCGTGTTTGATGTGAACGCGGTGAAGCTGAATGTGCTGACCTCCCCTCTGCCATTGCTTGAAGCTCCAAGATCCCTCTTCGCGACTGAACATATTTCTGCTCCGCTTCCCCCCAGACTCGTATATCCAGCCAGCCTCTCCGCATCAAATCTGTACATCTGTGCCTCCGTCTCGCTGTTTCTCAGACCGAATCCCAATCCTCCAAGATAATGTCGCGACGAAACCGTCCCACGGCTTTCAGCCAGAGCTTCGGGGACTCCATCCCCGACGCTAGGGATGTGACCCTTGACACCGAAACCCCCAATGCAAGCAACTCGCTGTACGGCTATGGTAGCGGCTCAACACGTGAGTCTCGTGCTACAACGTTGCGCCCCTCCGCGACGGTTGCATCCTCGTCCTCGCGTTCAGCTACCACTCGCTCGCATTCCATGGCGGCCCCTTCAAGTTCGATTCCTAGGGGTTATACCTCAATGACGGCTGATTCATCTTCGCGTGCAACCAACACTGCTGTCAAACGGAAGGAAGGAACACAGCGGCACACCATCTCGTCCCAGGTACGTAATCATCTTCTCTGTATTGTATGACCTATCTCAACGAAGACTGGACACGCAGCCCGAAAAGCGGTCTCGTGTACAACAAGCGAGTAAGTCGTACCCATATTGATGTAGCTGCGCTGTACTTACTCGATCCGAATGTAGTTCACCGCTTGGGTAACACTGAGCTCGATGGTTGTCTCATAGAGACAAGAGATACTTTGATTGTCGGCGAGGAGGAGGTCGGTGAAGAGGCCGACCACAAGCCGGTCCGTTACCTAACCGACTTCACCATGTTTGATCCCACGCACAGGAACATGTACGTGACTCCGGATGAGCTGTTGGAGGAAAACAACAACCAGTGCGAGGCCATTGGGAAAGTCGGTCCTCTCTATGTGAATGAAGAAGACGCAGGCCAGGATCTCGAAGCAGAGGTGGACGAAGCAAAGGGCTCAGGCAAGCTCAACGAGCTGGACATCTTCCGCACAAGCGCGATATCCACTTTCTCCATTGACTACGGGGATCACGAAGGGTGAGCATCAAGCTTTGCATCAGTATAGACTTGGTTTGCTGATGCGATGCAGTGCAATTTACCTTCAGACAAATTATGCCTTCTACGTACTTGGTAAACCATCGCTTGGGTATGCGAGCATATTCAAGCAATTTTATCGCCCGCATCGGATCGCACAGCTCATCATCAGCGCTGCTCTGCGGGATAGAGTTGAATGCACTCGGACCAGCTTCCTCTCGGAATATGAAGGTGTCCGTGATAACTTCTTGAGTGAGGTTATCGTTGAAGAGGCAGTCACCAAAGCTGTGAGTGTTGGTTGTTCCAGAGTTCAAACGTTCTGACTGCGGTGTAGTATCCAACTGTCACGGCGGTGGTCAAAGCAGGTGGCTACGAGCTAGCACGGCAAAGTCCCTTCATCCAGGAGATTCTCGCAGATCCAAGCTCTATTCGCCGCCCCGTACAGCATGTCCCGGCGCCTCGCAAGGCTCCCCCTCTCAGGAACATAGACTTGTATGTTCTCCGCCCCGAAAATCAGAACCAAACTGTCGTCACACCGCTCATTGGAAGCCTCTCCAAGGGGCTATTTCGTGAGAGTCTTCATGTGCTCGGCGGCCGCAAATCCGTGGTCCAGAACTCTGAGTCTCAGAAATCAGCACATAGCATGTTGGTCCTTTGGTTGCGTAGAGCACTTGTGTACAAGGGGTCAGTGGAGTTTGGCCCAAGAGCTGGCCAGGCTGGTACATGTTTCCGCAACAGTGTCCGAGTCAACCACGAGATCTATAGTGTCTGTATTTTCTCACTCTTTTGGCTAACAAATTGTCTCTGATCCTTACTACCCTAGGTTGGAGATGTGGTACTGGTTCCTGCAGTGACTTTTGCTGGAAGGGAGAACCTACACTTTCCTGAGACTGAGGCAGAGATCAAGCAAATCCCCTTGCAGCACAGCATTGCTGATTATTTCTGGTATGTTCTATCATGTGCACCCTGCTGACAGCGCTGAACTGCTTTGTATAGGTTTGGCCGGATTCTTTACATCAACAGCCATGATGAGACTGCACATGTTCAGTATTTTGAACATGCTTCAAAAACTTTGTTGCAGGAGTAAGTCTTTCTGGGTCTTCTGGTTACCGTGAATTGATCTGAGTTGCTTCTAGGATCCATGAGCCTAGCGAGCTCTTCCTAACTCAGACCTGTGGCTCAATTGAGTTGAAGACCATCCTGAGGAAGTGTACCTGTCACTATGTGGAGAACCGGGGGAGAGCAGCCCAGATGCCAGAGATCAAGAACTGCTGGAAGCAGTTTGAATTCTTTTACAGGTGCAATTTTCCTTCTTACTGGATCCAGTGATGCTTATGTAGCAATATAGCCATAACTATACTCAGCAAGATGGCTCCTTCATTCAGGCTGATTCTACCCAGCTTTTGCCTGATAATCCTCCAGACAACTGCCCTGTCTGTGCCAGGAAAACTGCACAGGATGCCATAGAGATCCCACAAATAATTCAGAACGGGCATGGTGTGGCTTTTGGTGGTCACACCTACCATCTCAATGATTGTGCCTTGGCCAAATCAGATGGAGGTCCATGTTTTGTGGGGCAGGTCATTGGTATCAAGTTCTCCTCTAAAGCACGTGAAGCAGGCAGCTGCACCATATCTTTCCAGTTGTTTGGCAGAGTCAGAACCATGCTGGAGGCATCTCCAGATGATAACACTTTCCAGGATGAGGTAGGTCACAGCTAGCATTGTCAAGAACTGTCTTAACTGCTCTTGCCATTTGCAGCAAGAGCTGTTCATGACAGAAGAGGTTCTCCTTCTTTCAGCTACTACACTGCTGAAGCCATGCAAAGTTAGGGCCATCACCAGCCTGCCTGAAGGAACTTTACATGAGTATACTTCCACCTCATTGCTGAACTTCTACATCAAGTGGTTTTGCAAGAAGGCAGATTTGTTTCACTGGAAGCAAAGGAAAGAATTGGCTGAAGTGTCCAAGATTCTAACTACATGTGCCATATGCCTTCCAGCTTCTCAGAGTGCTGCTAGACAGGCAGAAGAATTCAAGGAGCTTCGGCCACTTCGTGCATTTGACCCCTTTTGCGGTACTGGAGCCTTTGCGCTCAGTATGCAGGAAGCAGGAGCCTTGGTATTGACACATGCTGTTGAAATCAGTCCTTCAGCAGCCACAACACTGAAGTACGTCATCTCTTCAACCCTATTAGACTTACCTCATCTACTTCCAGGACAAACTCTCCTGATACTATTGTCTACAACCAGTGCGCCAACCTGGTCCTAGAAAACGCTGTGAAGAACGCAAGAGGACAGCATTCTACGCTCTGGTCTATTGAGGAAGAGGAACTGCCTCCCGTGATCAAACCTGGTGATATTGACTGCCTTGTTGCTGGTTTTCCCTGGTAAGTCATGTCTTGTCATTTCAAACACATTTACTTACAGCTGAGCCAAGTCAACCTCATTCAACACTGAACATGTATCAGCGAGCAAATGACCGCAAAAGTCATCTGATACTTACTCTGCTATCATGGATTGATTTTCTCCAGCCCAAGCACTGCTTCTTTGAGAATGTACGCGGCTTCATACAGTACAACCTCAACGCCACCCAGCAGAGCAAGTACAGAACCAAAGGTGGTATTCAAGCTGGTGGACTTAAATTCTTTGTACATGCCTTGCTCACAATGGGGTCAGTCAATCATATCATTTCTCCTCAAAATCATTCAGTTGAGCTCACCATCAACAAGCTACCAAGTCCGCTTTGCCCTGCTTGAGGCTGCACACTACGGCACTCCACAGGCCAGAGTGAGGTTTTTCTTGATTGCCTCCAAGCTTGGACATACCCTGCCTTCTCTTCCGGCACCTCTCTACCACATCCCTACCAATGACACCCTATCTATCAAACTTCCCCACCAGCTCACTATCACTCCTGTCCCGCCAACATCAGGTGAAGTGCCATTCCGGTACATCTCTGTTGATGATGCCATCAGTGATTTACCTTGGTTTGATTGGTACGTACTCAACTCTACGCACACTGAGGCCCTCTGATTTGCATTCTCAGGCACAACCCACTGATACCTGGTGAACAGCCACGTACACTCAGCAATGGGCACATTGTGCCCTTGAAAACTTGCAACCAACAAAAACCAACCTGCGGGATGTCCCAGCCTGTGTATCGCCATGAACCGCGCACTCGGTTCCAGCAGAAAGCACGGGCGCGGCAACGGGAGGTCAAGGATCTTCAGCATTATACGAGACCGCTGAAAGACGAGACAATTGCGCGGTATGTACATTTTGCGAACCATCATATCGAGACTGGATTGTTGACACGAGCGGAGATACAGCGTAACCTACATCTCACTCCGAGCTGGCGCTGATTTCCACGGTGAGTGGCCATGCAATGATGCCGCAGCAGCATGGAACAAGCACTGATCATGCATTCATGCACAACCGTCAGACCTCTTCAAACCGGGCATACCGCGGTCACTCACCAACAAAGAGTGGCAGTTGTCGAATACGAGCTCTGCCGTAGCGAGGCGCGGCTTCAAAGACGGTATGTATATGACAATGTGCAACAGTCGGGCGCGAGCTGACTTCCCACACCGCGAATCAGGGTTCTATGGCCGGCTCGACAAAGATAAGTGGTTTCACACCACAGTCACGAACGTTGAGCCGATGGCGAAGCAGTCCTGGGTGCTGAATCCATACGTAAGTACTACGACGTATGCACCCGGAGACACAAAATACTCACTTGACATTGTCAACGCTGCTCGTAGTGCAAGCGCGTCGTAACCGTACGGGAGCTCGCTAGGTCCCAGGGATTCCCAGATCACTTCATGTTCTGCTCGGTGACTGACGAAATGGCCATGGTGAAAACGGTATGTTTGATTAGGTGTTCACGTAACTATAGGAATACACACCAATGCTAAACGACCATAGATGCACCGAGAAATTGGCAACGCAGTTCCATGGCCGGTAGGACTTGCCCTCGGACGCGAATTAATGAAGGCTGAATTTAAGGACTGGCTGGAAAGGAAGGCCAATGCAATCGTCGTTGATGAGTGAGGTCAGCTCGGGGGAGAGATGGTATGGTAACCCAGCAGTGAGCATGGCCTATGCCAACACGATCAGAAAACCCGCTCGGCCGTCTTGAAAGTGTAAGATATATTAAATGTGTGACTTATTCGCATACATTGGCTCTGTGCTGCTGGTCCTTGAGTGACGAGCGACATGTGTGGCTAATTGCACAACAACCGATAGAATGTTACAGGATCTAAACTATCAAGAGCCATGAGACTCGATATATGCGCTGGTATAACATGCATAACGTGCTAGTGGACCATACGACGAGTAGACCGCACTCAATCTTATCGAAAGGCATGAGATGAAACCTTTCCAGCGTCCTGGTCCTCGTCTGCAGCCTCGTACCCAACCCAAACAACCTCCGAGCAGGAACTGCAGCCCACAAGGTGCTGGCCTCTCTCCATTTCTTGCTCCGTGATAGCGTAAACGCCACTACAGCGACAGTTGTAGGCCCATCCGAGATCGTCCTCAAGCTCTGTGAATTCTTCGAGAGAGACAACTTGTGCAGGGCGAGGAGGAGAGGCTTTTGCTGCACGGCGTGCGTCGTACTTGGCCCGCAACTCCGGAGTGATTAAGATTTGGTGTGCTGTCTTGAGAAGCCCGATGTCGCTGCGCAATCCATGAGATTCCGTGCGATGTTGTAGAGAGTGCTTGTCTGGATGGTGCTTGAGTAGAGCGCGATGGTAAGCCATTTTAACCTCTGCTGTCGTAGCGGACGGGGGAATGGAGAGCAGTGCATAGTAATCGATGTCCTGATGTGCATCCAGGGCTGATGTGGCGCGTAGCGGGCAATAAGAGGACACAGGGCTGGAGCAGGAGAGCGAGTCGAGGCTGCGAGTCGGTGCGATTTGTCTCTGTATCTGCAAGCAACCACACCTACACCGGTGCGGTGCAAGGACATTTTCTTTCTTAGTCGCGCGTGGGGTCGATGGGAGAACAGAACTTTACCTTTTACCGCTGAGGTCAAAGTCCCTGTGGTTAACAACGCGCTGCTAGAGACGGGCTGGCCTCGGATTGAGTTGAGTAAAGGTCAAAAAGAGCGTGGACGGGGAGGTGATGGTGGTGATAGCAATAAAGGCGTTGTGGAGCGACTGATGAGCATTTATGCCGGGAGCTATTACCGCACAATGCATTCATTGGCATTTGGCGTACAGTACATACGTGCCTCACTACCCACGACGACATCCTCCTCCTCGACGATACCCAATCCCTCTTCCAGCCCATTCGAGACGGTGCTGAGCGCGAGTTGACGACTGGTTCACGTCGTCGCCCCTGCCGATGTCGACCTCCACACAGCCGTCGCAATACCGAATGTGAGCATCATTCAGTATTCGCACGCGTCTTCTCACTCCCCACCAGTGTCGGTGTCTGCCTTGCCATAGGCAGCGGTATTCTCATTGGATCTTCCTTCGTGTTCAAGAAAAAGGGTTTACTTCGGTCGCAGAGCGGTCAAGCCGCCGGCGAAGGTGTGGCTTACCTCAAGTCTGTAAGTCTTATCTTCCCTGCACCTTCGTACTGCTAGTATTGACAGTACACAACAAGCCCATATGGTGGACAGGTATGATCATCATGATCCTTGGCGAGCTGTGTAACTTCGCAGCGTACGCATTCGTGGAGGCCATCATAGTGGTATGTTCGCTTCGTTTAGTTTACTCGACCGGCACTAAACACCTATATCTGACAGACACCCATGGGTGCACTCTCTGTCGTTATATCTTCCCTGCTCTCTCACTTTATTCTCAAAGAGAAGCTCTCTCTCTTCGGCTGGATATCCTGCGTCCAATGTCTCCTCGGTTCCTCCATCCTTGCCCTGAATGGTCCCGAAGAGCAAAGTGTCACGACTATCATCGAGTTCCGCCATCTGTTTGTCACACCATGGTTTTTGGCATATGGCGGCTGCGTCATTGCCATCGCGGCTTTCCTTGCTATCTGGGTCGCGCCGAGGTACGGCCAAAAGAGCATGTTGCCTTGTGAGTATTGACAGCCGCAGTGTTGGCACACATCCTGCTGAATGATTCCGAAATGTAGACATAGGAATATGCAGTCTCATTGGAGGACTTAGTGTCAGTTGTACACAAGGACTCGGAGCGTGCATTCTTACCACTATACGCGGGGAGAACCAGGTGTGTAAACTATTGGCTGACTTGAGGCCATCCTCACGCGTAATACCCTGCAGTTCAAGAACTGGTTCACCTACTTTCTGATAGTATTCGTCGCTATTACTCTCCGTAGGTTCCTCTAGCCAGTCATACGTCCATTTGACTCACGTTCATCTTAGTAACGGAAATTTATTACCTTAACGTCGCGCTAGCGCTATTTAATACTGGTGAGTGCCATAGCTCTTCGACCCACATGTAGTGCTGACTATATTATCTAGCCATGGGTATGTGCTCTCATCATCGTGATATCAAAAATTAAGCGCTACACACAGTAACGCCCACATACTACGTGACATGTGAGTGCATATAGTTACAGTAGTGCTCATTTGCATTGACAGTGTTTCAGTCACGTTCTGCACTCTAGTCACGTCTGTGGTAAGTATACGCATACCGTGTATCTATCAAGCTTCGCTCACAGTACGTCTAGATCCTGTACAAAGGTTTGAAGGCCAGCGGGTCTCAGATCATGACTGTCGTCCTTGCGTTCTTTGTTATTTGTACAGGGATCTTTATCTTGCAAATGTCGAAGGTTGACCCAAGAAGACTGACACAGGTAAGCAGGCTGCGGAGAACGAGAAACACCCTCCTTGACCTTCCTCACTTAGGTTGACGAGCACACAACCCTCCTTCTCGAAGCAGCGCGCTCAGAGGTTGATCCCAATGCAGTCCGGAAGGCAAGCATCCGTCGGTCAGGGACGTTACGCTCTCGCCGATCACATCGCTCTCCCGTCCGTTCCCATGTTTCATCCGGATTGCCACGAAGTGAGCACTCAGTGCCGCGTGTATCTCTCCCTGAGCATATCACGGGCGAAGAAGACCTAGAAGATTTCGACCTCGACTTCAACGACGTTGCTTCTACGAAAGAGATCGTACAGAAGACGGAAGAGCCGGGTATAGACTCCTTACGAGGGACGTTTGGCGCCATCGGGACGATTATACGTGCGAAGCGAAGGGCACGGGCGTTGTCTGCTGCTAGTCACGCACGAAACGAGCTCAGTGGTAATGTTGACAGTTCGAATTCGAGATCAGAAGAGGCTTTCAGAGGGAGGAGGAGTGGGAGCAACGGCAGTGGGCATGTCAGACCTAGCTGGCTACCGAGTGGGGCTTGGAGTACTCCTCGGGGAAGTCGTTTCCAGGCGATGGAAATCCCAGAGACACCGGAATTTCCATCGCCGCTACTTGATCTGGAGAAGGGGAAAGTCGAGATGCGGGAGAATGATGCGGTGAACCGCACTGCGTCGTTGCCATCGGTGTTCACTCGCTCTAGGTCGTCATCGCCGTCTGGCCCGGAGTCACCGTCAATTCAGCTCAGCGCTATGACGCGGAAGAAGAGCGAACTATCCATGCTTTCGGAAAGGCCCCTCACAATGGTGTCGGAAAAGTCCCAGCCTTCAGAGAGGGCCACATCCTCTGATAACTCGAAGGGCAAAATTAGTCCTAGTAGTTCCTTCAAGTCGCTGCAGGAGAACATGCCAGAGAAGGATATCACGGAGCAGTGATGTTGGCAGCACGCGTATATTTCTCTTTTGCCATCGGTATATTGTACACGACATATCTAGTAGAGACGGCATACCACTGTAACGACCAAAGCTACCCTGTAACGATAGTTTGATGAACATTGATTGCGGCATTCATTCCCCCTTATACAGTCGTTTGCATCTAAGTGTGACGGTTGCGCCAAAAAATCCTTTATTTGTAGAAGCCAAATATTTCCATATCGGTAACTGAGATATTCCGAGGGAGTGACTACGCCGTGACAGCCTCACGGCTGCGTATGTTGAAATTGTCATTCTGTAAACCACTCATCATCCCAATGCCACCAGCAATACCTGTTGAAACCCGTGAGCTAGTTGTGGTGTGGCGTCTGGAAGACAAAAAGTCCATCGCGGAGATTGCGCATCTTGCGCGATGCTCTGAGTCCACTGTTCGCAACATTCTCCGCTGCCACCGTAACACGGGCTTTACCAAGAACTCACTCGCAACAACATCTATGCACAAGCGTATTCTGACCGAGCCAGACATTGATGCAATCACGCTATGGATACGAAGTAACCGAGCCATCTTTCTTGATGAAATCCAGGACTGCCTTCTCACTCAACGGAATGTCAATGTATCACTTGCCACTGTATCCCGCACATTGCATCGACTCGCTCTTACACACAAGAAGCTTTCGAAAGAAGCTCTCCAAAGGAATGATCTTCTACGAGCCACCTGGATGGGAGAGCATGCAGATATTCCCATGGAATATTTTGTCTGGTTGGACGAGTCGGGTGTGGATGATAGCACAAATCGAAGGACGATGGGTTGGGCTGAGGTGGGAAGAGCATGCGTTCGAAGAGAGGTTTGGGCAAAAGGTGTTCATTTTTCCATACTACCAGTCTTCAACTACGAAGGAGTCATTGCGCTTGATATCTTCGAGGGCTCCGTAAACCGAGAAAAGTTTATAAGCTTTCTTCGAGAACAGCTGGTAAGTATTGCTTGTGTAGTATTTCTTATTCAACTCTGTCGACAACTGACTATCATGTTAGGCTCCTAGACTCAACCCATACCCCGATGTGCGAAGTGTGGTTGTACTTGACAATGCAAGCATTCATCACGACGCTGAAATTCGTGACATTGTTGAGCACCAATGTGGTATGTGATGCATCACTTCAAAATCACCTGTATACTTACTCAAATTAGGTGCGCGACTCATCTATCTTCCTCCTTATTCTCCCGACCTTGATCCCGCCGAGCAGGCTTTCAGTAAGTTGAAAGCTTGGCTTCGTCGCCACGAGGATGAAGCTATCCGTCGTGAATGCCGGCCTTGGCTTATACATCAAGCTGCCATGTCGATCTCATCAGAGGATGCACTTGGATGGATTACCAATTGTGGGTACTCGTAGTTACGCATTAGCTAAGAAGTATGTACATGAACATGAATGAGATATCACAGCTATGCACTATTAGAAAGAATATAACCAAATCAAAGATTGAGAGTATGAATACTACACGAAATCAAGCAACTGTAAAGCAGAACTCGTCATCGGGGTTATAAGGCGAAGCATGCTCTCTCTTAAAGCTCAGCCGCTCCATATAGTCACGAGCGAAGTCGACAAGCTGCCAGGCAGGACCTTCTTTCAGGTTGGTGATCTCCATGAGGCGCTGGATAGGGATGGACGAGAGAGTACTGGGAGTCATTTCGCACGAGGTAAGGAGTTCTTCTTGGTCAAGAACATCGACATTGCGCTTCTCGAGTAGCGTGAGGAGGAAGAAATGGATGATATCACGGCGAGCTGGGATTGGCGAGAAGAACTGCATAGCAGACGATGTAAGCAACGGTGTTGATGGCATATTGGTACCCGACGTGAAGCCAAGCGACGGCTGGGACGGAGTGGCAAAAGGCATCGACGTGGATGTAGGAAGAGATGGCAGTGACAGTCTACCCAGGACCGAGGTGGACTCAGGCCCTGATAGCGGAGAGGTAGGAAGTATGTTCCTGCTGCCCATCAGCGCCGTGAACATCATATTCTGCTGCCCGATGAGAGTTGTCAGGATGGGGAGAAGAGCTGCGACATCTGCTGGGGCTGCTGAAGGAACTGCTGCCAGCGAGTGAGGTCCGGTACGGCCGCGAGGCTTAGCCAAACTGATACGGCCGTCACGTTGGCCATCAAACTCTGGGCAATGTGGAGGATGTTTCAATGTCGCGTCACCCGAGATATAGGCGTCTGCCCAAATCCTCTTGCGCCAGTGAGTGAGACGTATATGGCCTGCTTCGGTTTTCGCACAGGCTCCGGGCTGGCCATGTTCACCAAGATGTTCGGCACAGGTGTGCATTTCCTCGAGCTGCACAATGATCTCACCGCGCCGTTGAGCATGTTCGGAGAAGTCGTCGACAGCAGGTTTCTTTGTACCAAGCCCTGGTGTGTTCAATGTGTCATCACGACCAGCTACAATGTTGGCGGGACGCTTTCGTGCACGAAATCCTTCGAGGAGATCGAGATTGTACTCAACGAATACAGTTGCCCCTCGCTTCTTCAGAACAGCATCCAGCGCTCGCTGAAACTCGTCCTCCCGTTCTATCATCGAAGCGGAGCCCTTGCTAGGACGAGTCAGCCTCAAGTCAACTCATGCATGAATTTACGTACGTGAGACCCGTCCAGTGCATCTTGAATGGCGGAACAGCGACTGGACCAATAGAGTACACCTCGTCGAGCTCATGCACAGTTAAAGCCTCCTTCGAGAAGGTCACCAATGGTAAGGCACCTGTGAGCACAATGCTAGCATTCTTGACATCTGTCCGTCGCTTTGGCGCTGCTTTTGACGTCGACGGCCTGGCCGCACTCGCAGGGTCAGTGCAGGAGACTGTGACAATGACGAGGTGCGGTTCTTGCTGTGAGGTGGCAGTAGTTGTCGTGGTCAGAGTGGTTGTCGTGCTCGTGCCTATTGCTGCAGCAGCTACTACAGGTGCATTACCGGAAGCCTGAGTAAAACTCGTGTCAGCTGAAGCACTGACGTGTTGGCAGGTTTGTCTTACTGGAGGTGCAGCTAGAGCCGACACAGCTTGTGCCTCAGTGTCCTGGCGCCGTCGGATTGCGTCAATGACTTCGCGACGCTGGTCCGGGGAAAGGCGCCGCAAGCCAGCCTCTCTTGCGCGGTGTATCTCCTCCAAGGAGGTATAGCACACTGGAGGGTCGAATGCACCGTCTACAAGCTGAATCAGTTTCATGCGCAATGGCAACGAGAAAGAGTACATGCCCATCCATGCCGGCTGGATAAGCCATGCAATTGAAGTTGCGCGCTGCTCCGGGGGAACATGCATACGGAGAACAAGCTCTGTACCTGCGCGACCACCTGCAGGCTGCTCGTCTGGATGAGAATCTTGCTCAGGCATTGGTTTGCGGTGTGAGCTTACCTTGATCTCGCATTCTTTTATACATCTTCGGACAAGGATAGGTGTCTTTTCTTGTGCCGGGCGTTGCGAGGCCGCATGTAACTTCATGAGAAAATTTTTTTGTCAAGGCAACATCGAACGTACTTACCTGCTAGAAGTGAGCTTCACGGTGCAATGGCACCGTGAAGCGCGACACTAGTCCGAGTCCTGTGGAGTACCCGGCAATGTGAAAGGTGTCCTAGTCGGATTGATCAGGTCTACCCAGCCCAGGGCCAGCCACAGTTGTAGGAGAGGACACCAAATGGATTTGGCTATAGTCAGATTATGAGGTGTGTCGGCGTTGTCGTCGTTGTCGTTGTCGTTGTCGTTGTCAAGGATTGCAAGTGATTATCACGGCAGCTATGTGATTTGACCTACTCGAAGGCCAACAAATCTAGAGGCTCAACGCAGCGAATGAATTCACTGGCGGTAGCGGTGGGTGTCGTCGTCGTCGTCGTCGTGATGAATAGAGCGCCCTGGCAGCGTAGCGGTGGGTGTCGTCGTCGTCGTCGTCGTGATGAATAGAGCGCCCTGGCAGCGTAGCGGTGGGTGTCGTCGTCGTCGTCAGCGCACACCTTCAGCTCAGAATGAGAATGAGTGGCGCGCGTGTTGACGCTGAGTCACACTATGTCACATCGCATCGCCGCGTTACGCAGTTTCCTTTTCAAGTAGTATTTGGCTTCTACAAACAAACGATTTTTTGGCGCAACCGTCAAACTTAGATGCAAACGACTGTACCGACTTTGGTTCACAATTGCTTTGTGGCGCGGCATGGATCGGCCCGCTCTGGGCTGTCACGGTTGCTGCGTCCAACTTGAATGTCCAATGTCCATCGGTTACGCCATGACCACTGACTGCTAATTCTAGTCTAGATACCCATTGGTTCGTGATACCACAAGCCAAACGACCTCAGGGCTCACCTCTGACACGATATACACGAACTGGACAGAAGTTGCACACAACATCCGCACCTTTATCACCTCGCTATGCAATCCCTCCGTACTCGTAAACCCTCAGAGGCCCGTGATCGCGGACAGAAAGCTCAGAAGCCTAAACAACCAGATGGTTTGAATTTATCCGCACGGCGAGCTACGCGGGTCGATGACAAGATCAAGAAACGCATGTCCATGCGGTATGCGGATATTTCGTCTCCCACAAGTGCTCTCATACCTGCCGTACCGACTGTACCATTATCGTTGAAACCAGGTGGGACTACCAGGAGGGATGCGGGAAATGCACTGTTTGGCAGAGAAGGGGAAAGGAAAACCCAGGAAGAGACGAGAGAGGAGCAGAAGGAGGCTGATTTGAGGATGTTGGACCAAGATAAGTTTGACCCAGATGCATGTGAGTATTCTCAATAGGTTGCGAGGTGATTTTGCTTACGGTGGCGTTGGATAGTCTTGAAGTCTAAGATGGCAAATTCTACCGAGGCAGAACTGAGGACCTTGCAATCGTCTTTGCGTGGGTTGAGGGATGACGTCGCGACGGACCTCCAGCGAAACGTGTTCAAGAAGTAAGTGCTTCTGGTACCATACCAGCGCTTTCATCTGAATCAACGGGCGCAGCTACGCAGAGTTCGTGGTGGTTTCAAAGGATGTCAGTACGCTCGAGAATGAGATGCTCGAATTCAAGGAGGCTTTATTGGAATGGAAAGGAATGCCGTCACTTCTTCATATCGACGATTCAGCCTCGGTAGCAGGTCCGCGGATCAGTCTTTATTAGTTTCAACGTTCTCTTGACCTACTTTGATTTCGCAGAACGTCGGAGGAATGTCAGATCATCTATTGCAGACCTGAAGATTTTGTACGCGAACCAACTGCAGACTCTACACAGCCAAATAGAAGGATCGAGCAAGTTTGTTCCTACAACGCCTGGAAGGCATGTTATTTTGGAGATGGATAACATCTACTCCCTAAATCCCGCGACGTACAAGGTGGATCACGCAATTCGCTTCGTCCTTCTTGATGATGCCGTTTTGGTTGCAAGGAAGCGGCGGAGAAGGAATAATGCAGAGAGCGACAAACTCATCGCGGAACGGTGTTGGCCACTCAATGACATGCTCGTTCTGGACACGAAGGATACATCGTGTAAGTTTGTTGAGGTGGTAAAGCTAGTGAATAACACACTGATACTAATTTCTGGCATAGCGATGACGAATGTGTTTAAGATCAGATACAACAAAGAGACGCACGTATATCGTACAGAAGTAGCAGCTGACAAGCGCACTCTCCTCATGCAATTTCGGGCTGTCGCGGAGGAGCTTGCTGCTAAAAGGCGGAAAGAACGTGAAGGAGAGCATCAACGTCGCAAGAGCATGTGGATTGGTGAGGTAAGTCGCGCGCCGTGTTGGGCCTCGGTGGAGGTCTCACGACTGATTTGGCAGCAGAGATCATCGCAAGCCTTCACCAGCGACATGCCTCCGTTGCCGGATTTTCTCCTTGGAATGGGCGAAAAGTCTGACGTCGGATCGAGTGGGAAGGACAAGTCCGAAAGGGATGCCCGATGGATTGGGGAGTACTCTGACGAATTGACGGTTGCTATCGCCCTACGGAAGTTTGAGGACGCTGTGGCCCTTGTTGAAGAAGGTCAGTCATCACAAGGCAGCGTGAGTACCACGTCATAACTGTCCTGCACAGGCGAGAAAAAGGTCAATGGCATGCCAGCCTTGGCAGTGAAGCTGACCCCCCTGAAAGCTTCGCTCACTGCCGCTCTTCTCCAGTCACTGTCGCTGCCGTCAAATCGAAAAACCAACGTAGTACTGCTAATAGGACTTCTGGCAAGATTAGAAGCGGGTGCTGCGGCTAGGAGTACCTTCTTGAACTCTCGAGCGGATATGCTGCGCAAACGCATCCGGATGATAACATTTGAAGGCGATATCGGATCCTATATCAGCGATCTGGCGACGGTGGTGTTCACTAACATCAAACATACTGCTGACTGGTTCCTTGCGAGCTTCAAAGAAAACGAGGTGTCGAGTTGTGAGTCCAGAACGTGTCCGCGATATGATCTCGGCTCTGAATTGGACCTTGGGACAGCGTTCGTACAGTGGGCGAAAGTCCAGGTCGAGAAATACGGGGAGATGTTCAGAAAACAGGTGTACAGTCTTGACGTGGATCCCGAAGTTATTGATGGTGCGATTAAAGCGACAAAACTGCAAAGCAAAAAGGTGAGCTCATCTCGGTCTCACCCATCACTCGTAGAGATGAACACATATATTACCCAGCTGCTTGAGGAATATGGTCTCGACTTTCGATTTTTGTTGGACAAGGTGCTCCTGGAAAATTCAGAAGATCAAGCGGTCACTAAACCCCCAGCGTACAAGCCGCACGCCAAGACTCAACCACATTCAGATCCAATCCGCACTCCTTCCTCTACACCACGTTCCCGTTCTCCCGCCCTTTCACTCGCTACACCGGCTCCTCAGAGAGGTGCTCGTGCGCATCCTCCTGTTCCCCCTCTACCTGTCACTGCGGTGCCTACCAATGGGTTCATACAAGCACCGCTACTCTCGCCTGGCAATACCCCTCACCCACGAACTCAGTCACCAGCAGTATCAAACAGCCGTTCTTATTCTCCAGTCCCTTCGCCCATACCTTCCACGGCCTCTGATTCTCGCTCTGCTACGCCTGAGGTACCCAGAGTTATGGGCGGACCTCGAGCACTTCCTCCCCGATCTTCGAATCGTCCAGGAAGCGGTATCTCGAACAGGCCGCCGCCTGTCGTGGTTCCGAGGCGAGAAAATATGTTTTAGTACGAATGTAGTTCTTTTATGTTTGCTATCGATGCTATAGCTTTGCTCGATCCACGACTCGAGCGGATGAAGGCAAAGTTTTTTTATTAATGTTTACAGAGTGAGCACATACGGAGCGGGAATGCGCACATGGTCCGTGCGCAGGCGCGTGCGAGTATATAAGCCAAGGCTTGACCATCTGAACACCTCATACTTACCTTGATGGCACAAGCCCCTTCATGAACCTGGGTCTGTGGGCCGTGGGGGCCTTCCATAGCACGGCGACCTTGTCCTCAGAGGGAACTCGCGGTTTGTATGGGCTTCGGCTCATGCACCGTCTCAATATTTTCCTGTCCTGCTTCGGCCCTCGGGCTGGGCAGGCCGTTATTTTTTGTTTCTGATTTGTCCTAACCCTAACCCTAGTGCAATCAACCCGCTTGTCTGTCAACTCGGAACAGCAAATGTTATAGATTGCACTTCTGATCATCATGCTTAGTTTGTGCGTTCACAATGCTGCCATGTTGCTGTGCTCTTGGCCAAGCTGCATGCCACATGGTGGGGTATTTTCAAAGATAATCCAAGGAGAAAGGCATTTGTATATTATTGCAAATACTATCAATCTAGAGTAATTCATGCTACCCATTCGTGCACAGTAACCAAATCACCCACGCGGACTACACCGCTGCCTCCAGGGACGCCGTTACAGCCAAAGCACGCCTTGTTCATGTTTGTGGCATCGACACCAGTCCGTATCTTCATAATCACCTTGTACGGCACGGCAGCGTCCCGTATTCCAGTCCTCACGTCAACGTTTGGCAGCTAGAAACTCACATGTGTATCAGACGGCTCATTACGAAAAAAGGACAACATAGTACATACCAAGCATCGCGTACACTTTGACACCAGCGAAATATGTTTTGATTCGTCGAGATCGCTCACTCCAACGGTGATCTTCATCCAAGCATCTTCGGCGAATGGTATTCCCGCACCTCTGACGACAATATTAGGACGAAACCTAGCAGGGCGTTAGTGTCCTCCATGACTTTGTGTGGTCAATGAGTAGATCTAACCGTTCCATCTCGATATGACCGTCCTTCCATCGGTCGTGGTCGATCCCGCCGATGTTGCCGAGACTTTCCGAGGCACCGGTAGCAGCGTCGCGAATGGCTTTGCTGACGGCAGTCAAGCTTTCTTCGCTTGCGACTAGAAGAGGATATCCATCCTCTTACACGCGTTAGCTTAGACGCAATGGACACGATTTGAGAATGGGCGCACTTGGAATACACCGCTCGCTTTGAGGTTGGGAAAGAGCGCAGTAGGGCGGCATGGGCGGATGGTAGGGCCTTTCATGATCAAATGGACGTCTTTGCCCATGTAATTTGACAGGAAGTCTGATGGGGACGGTTGCGTCGAGTCAATAGATTGGCAGACGTAGCCGTCGATGTTGGTCTTGCCGAACAAGCTACAATTCAGGATGCTGCGGAGAAAATTAGCGACGATAATACCGAATGAGCGTAACGGAGAGGGCCAGTACGTACATTGACCACGAAAGGAGTAGGTCCGGAGTAGGCTGTATAGGGACAGAGAAAGATTCTGGACGGTCGCCGTTGGGGACTGCTACCACCAGCTGTCCATTGAAGGGAGAGGTGATATCGTACTGAAGGCGTGGCTCGATGAGAACCATCTGCATGGCGTGAGTGGTTTATCAGATATGCACGGTTGTATGACTGACCTTTGGGATTTCGCGCGCAGTTAAGATCTTGTTATTCTTGGCGTCAATGATGCACCACTTTCTATCATTCTGGAATTTAATGTAAAAAGACTGTCTTGAACGCAGACGGCCGTAGCAGTGCGCGGGCCTTCGAAGTCATACTGACCTCCAGACCCATAGGTGTGTATCTCGCCTCTGGAACAGATATACCGCGACAGCTCTGCAGCAGTGTCAGCGACGTTTTCGAACAGCACATAAGAGTGTATTGCGTACTTTAATCGGATGAACCAAGATCTTCGAGACTCGTACCTCGCCCATAGCAAACGGTCCTATTGGAGTATGCAAAGGTGTAGGTGCAGGTGTGGCTGTTTCTGTAACGGCAGCTGGAGCTGCTTTGTCTTGGAATAGCTAGATTGTATGTAAATGTTGGATCGTGTCTTTTTAGTCCTGGAAGCTGGCGAGCGTGCCCACCTTGTTTCGGAGGAACAAGTAGGAAACCGCCACAGCTACCGCAGCTGTCGCAATCCATGGCAATGTGCTCCGCGACAGAATAAGCCTGTCCAATAAGATTTGTTGCATCGCAGGACAGGTCTCTAAGTCGGAGTATGAGGTCTGCTAGATTGCTGTGATCTTGTTGGCACGAGAGTTTGTCGCGGGGGGAGGGAGGGAGACGTTGTGCCGGGCGAGGTCGTTCGCGATTGGGCTGAAAGGTGCAGCGGTGAACGACGAGCTGACGACGATGGCAGAATAAACAGCGATGAGGACGAGGCCAGGGTAGGTCCAGAGCCAACTCGAAGTCGGCTCACTCGAGCCGCAAACCATAAAACGTAAAGATAATCAGCGTGGGAATCTGATCAGACCGTATATGTAGCCCGCCTGTCTTTCTCTCTTCCTTCACAACTCCATCCTCTACACCATGTCCATCTCAAAAGTCCACGCCCGCCAGGTACATATGCACTCTCTACTCTTTCTCTCACCATAGACACTCACCACGACGCGCAGATCTTTGACTCTCGTGGAAACCCCACCGTCGAGGTCGACCTCTACACCGCAAAGGGTACGATCCTCTCTCTACGCGGCTCTTATGCCATTAACATGTCGTGCAGGACGCTTCCGCGCCTCCGTCCCCTCCGGGGCCTCTACTGGTGTTCACGAGGCTGTTGAGCTTCGTGACGGCGACAAGCACCAATACGTCGGCAAGGGTATGTCTCATACACGCGTCCTCTTGCCCCATTCCTCCGCTCTTACACCGCTGCAGGTGTTACAAAGGCTGTTGCAAATGTCAATGACATTATCGCCCCCGAACTGATCAAGTCTGGGCTTACGGTCACCCAACAAAAGGAGATCGATGACTTCCTCATCAAGCTCGATGGCACTCCCAACAAGGGCAAGCTCGGTGCTAACGCTATCCTCGGTGTTTCTATCGCTGTCTCCATGGCAGGAGCAGCTGAGAAGGATATTCCTCTGTATCAGCATCTCGCTGAGCTGGCTGGTGTCAAGCCCCCGTATATTCTCCCCACACCTGCTTTCAACGTTATCAACGGTGGATCCCATGCAGGCAACAAGCTCGCCTTCCAGGAGTTTATGCTCCTTCCCACTGGAGCTACAAGCTTCACCGAGGCCATGAAGATTGGTACTGAGACCTACCACACCCTCAAGAAGGTCATTAGTGCCAAGTACGGCATTGACGGTAAGCGCATATAATTACCCGTTCGAGATTAGAACTAACGTTTCTATGACCCCCTCAGCCGTTAACGTCGGTGATGAAGGAGGTTTCGCGCCCAACGTCTCCGGCGCCGAAGAGTCCCTCGAACTATTGAGTGAGGCAATTAAGAAGGCCGGCTACGAAGGCAAGATCAAGATCGCCCTTGACGTCGCCTCTTCAGAGTTTTACAAGGAGGGCAAGTATGACCTTGACTTCAAGAACCCCAACTCCGACCCTACGAAGTGGATCACTGGCAAGCAGCTCGCAGATTTGTACCTCGGTTATGTTGAGAAATACCCCATCGTCTCCATCGAGGACCCCTTCGATCAGGATGACTGGGAGGCGTGGTCACATTTCACCGCCAATTCCACGATCCAGATTGTTGGTGATGACTTGACGGTCACAAACCCTCTCCGGATCAAGACTGCTATTGAGAAGAAGGCCTGCAACGGACTGCTGCTCAAGGTGCGTTCTCCGCGCTCAGCTGAGCGTTCAGAGCTTGAACATCTCTGCACATGTTTCATAGGTTAACCAAATCGGTACGATCTCCGAGTCTATTCAAGCGTAAGTCATCTGTCCTACACGCTGTATTTTGCACATACTCACTGAGCTTGCCGCATCTAGTGCTCAGCTGTCGCAATCCGATGGATGGGGTGTGATGGTCTCCCATCGTAGCGGCGAGACCGAGAACACGCTCATCGCTGACCTTGTCGTCGCCCTCGGTGTTGGCCAGATCAAGACCGGTGCTCCCGCACGTTCTGAACGTGTTGCCAAATACAATGCTCTCCTCCGTATCGAGTACGTCTCATGCGTGTGGAATGCGACATTTGACTGACTGACTGAGCTTATGTAGGGAGGAACTCGCTGGCAACTCCACCTTCGCGGGCGAGCAGGGCTTCTCGCAGGGTCCCAATCCCCCTCCTTACCTCAAGAAGTAAGTGTACTCGGATCCAACGCAAAAAATAATGCCCACGAGGGAGTGCTGTAGAATACCACATAACGAATAGACATTTAGTAGATTGTACAATAAACATCGGTATGAAATCATCGTCCGACTGACCATGGCCAGTGAAGAACCATGTCGGGTTTGGTAGATACGTTGACAAAGCCGAGATGTGGTCACTGTTCTTGCTGTCCCGCGAGTTCATATGTAATTGTGATCAGTGTTGTATACAGTGTACTACCGGTCCTCGGGTCGCTCCATGAAGTTTGCCTCGCCGTAAAAGTGTATGATGTGTTGCGTGAAATCTTTGTGGCCTGGTTTGTCACTCTGTATGGTTATTCTATGAGATAATACACTGGGGTGGGCAGAGTAAGAAATGAGTATGTTATTGGGTTGTCACTGTTGCACACCTCGCGAAGTCGATTACTTACCACTTCTTGGGGACGCAGTGACATTGTGTGATTGATGTGACTGTGTGTGACTTTTGCACTCATGTTTGACACGCATCTCACTAGGCCAAAAATATTTCCATAACTGCTGAAACACTATGGCAGACCGGTAAAACAATGAATATATTACTGACTTGTGCTGAACAGACTTGAGTGGCCACAGATAACCTTGGAGATGAGGTCCTAAACACAAGTCTAATCTACGCCCCAACTTGACTCCAGATGCTTTGTGTACAAATATTATATTCATAGCTGTAAGAGTCCGCAAGATCCGAGGAGCGCTAGTACACCGCACATCAGGGTCCATTATTATTGAAAAATAGTTGTTAAATATCTTGAATATTATTTACCTATTGTGCGAATATCCTTGGTGCCCAATATTGGTGAGATATTCTGTAAGGAAATGTGCGGGACGTCAACAGAACCACCGTCTGACCAACCGGCGACGCTCGTTGTGCTGTCCGGGTCCGCCGGTGACGCCCACGGAGTTCTCTCCCTCCCACGACGTAAGTAACGTCCGTCGTCGCGAATGTCTGCTCTTCCCATGATCCCATCGCTTCCTCCCTCTCTTAAATGGTCCTCGCTGCCTGTCTAGGCAGCCGTCTCTGCCCGCTCTGATCCCGGCGACATGGAGGCCACCCCTGCAACCCAGGAGACCCTGAGAGACATGTCAGTCGTATCTGCTCTCGTCAATCTATATAAACTCATCTCACAAAACTTGGGTCCACAGCGCGGTGGGAAAGGTAGTTTCTCACCAACACTCGACGAACTCGACTGAAAATCCAACTCTGCATAGTACTTTTTCCTCGCCGGGTTTTGTGTTCTAGTCTATGACCATATCCTCACATTCCCTCAAGAGATCGAGGTGATATGGAAACAAAAAAAGACGTTTCGTATGTCCCAATCTTTCCACTCTCACATTTGCCGTTCATGCTTGTTCGCAGTTTCATGTGTCTTTCTACTCGTACGCCCGCTTTTTCCAAGTGTTCTGCATATCATAGTCGAATTCCTCGCCACAGGTGCGATAACTACTCCGTGCTCGCCATGATAGTTGTCTTTTTCGGTGCGTCTTTCTATCCCACTTCTCATCCATTCATCTGAGACTTAAACACAGGATATTTCTCCACTGACATGACACGAGAACAGTCCGTTTCCTTCTCTATGCGTCAACCACAATCGTATACTCATCTCAACGCATATACCCCAGATGCGCGCAATGGATGCTATTTCTGCCTCTCGGTGTCACAGTACCTCTGAGCGTCCTACCAAGTTTCCTCATGAGTATTAGGTACGATATTGCTTTTGCGCCCTTACAATCCATTGCAATTCTCAACCCGTTGCACATGTCACAGATTTTCAATGTTTCTACAAGACTTGCCTTACCAGGCAACGGTATTATTGGGAATATTTAAGCGCTTATCCAGCGCTTATCTGGCGCTTATCAGGCGCCTATTCCGGCGCTTATTCTCAGTGCCTATCAATTGATGCGCTGATGCGCTCCTTTCCTTATCTGTGTATCACATGATAGAACTCTCTGGAACATTGTGGAACTTGCTGGAACTATGATGTCATAGTATAGAACATTCCATTAGATGATGTCATAGTCCATAGAACCTTCTGGAAAAGTCTAGTCTTGTCTAAGAACAAGCTAGAACAAGTCTAGCCTTGGAGCTGGGTCATGGGGTCAGGTCATGGGGACAATTGCTATTGGTTGATTATTGAAGTGGCACCACTAGGGCATAGGGCATGCTTAGTAAGGTAGATTACTTCGCTTACTCATGTAGGTATTAGGGGTCTTAGGGTAGTACCTGGGGTCCTCCCCTTCATGTATATATAGAGGCACTCCTGAGGGCATATCCCCTCAGTCTTATCCACTCTGTTGATAAAGGACTACCTTGTACTCTCCAGTACTTCGCTCACCACACCTCTTACACTCTATCTCACTCTACCCCTTCAAGTTTAACAACTTATCTGGTGAGTAGTAACCTTAACTGTTACAGCACAGAGTATGGGCAATGTACACCGCCAACCGGACCCTCCTCATTCTACTGCTCTTATATCTTGCAGCGCAGACTGCGGCGGGTCTGTGGCAGTACACCGTCCCTGGTGGTACACCCGCCCCGGATCCAGTCGATAATTACCAGTATCACTGTCAGTATCAGGCTCTTTGTTGTTGTCGTCATATTGACCAATAGTCAAGCTAGTTTGCGTGTACCTCCCCCCAAAGAAGATGTACGTATTCCACCTTTCTCCCCGACACTAATAATTCACACCATATGCAGCGGGCACTTCTCTGTAACAGTTAAGGTTACACTCACCAGATAGTTGTTAAACTTGAAGGGGAGATAGTGAGATAGAGAGTAGAGTGTGGTGAGAGTGTGTACTGGGGAGTACGAAGTAGTCCTTGATCAACAGAGTGGATAAGACTGAGGGGATATGCCCTCAGGAGTGCCTCTATATATACATGAAGGGGAGGACCCCAGGTACTACCCTAAGACCCCTAATACCTACATGAATAAGCGAAGTAATCTACCTTACTAAGCATGCCCTATGCCCTAGTGGTGCCACTTCAATAATCAACCAATAGCAATTCTTCCCATGACCTGACCCCATGACCCAGTTCCAAGGCTAGACTTGTTCTAGCTTGTTCTAAGACAAGGCTAGACTTTTCCAGAAGGTTCTAAGAATTATGACATCATCTAATGGAATGTTCTATACTATGACATCATAGTTCCAGCATGTTCCACAAGGTTCCAGAGAGTTCTATCATGTGATACACAGATAAGGAAAGGAGCGCATCAGCGCATCAGAGACAGGAGGCGCATCAGCGCATCAATTGATAGGCACTGAGAATAAGCGCCGGAATAGGCGCCTGATAAGTGCCAGATAAGCGCTGGATAAGCGCCTAAATAGACGCCGGATAAGCGCTGGATAAGCACTTGACAAGCGCTTAAATATTCCCAATAATACCGTTGCCTGGTAAGGCAAGTCTTGTAGAAACATTGAAAATCTGTGACATTCTCCATCATGTTCGTCTCGATGGAAGTCGCCTTTGACTGCCTCGTGTTCCTACTTACTGCATCGCGGACTGTGTATATGCACCACCATCGCCGACGGGAGTTTGCGCAGTCCGAGTGGACCACTGGTCTCAGGTTCCGCGGGTGGACACTGTTGGAGAGTTTGGTAAAGGACAGCGCGTTGTACTTTGCGTAAGCCGCAAAAAAGCTTTCGTTTAGGCCGGCTTGGCGCTGATTAAGAACTGTAGAGCTATCTTCTCTATCAACTTTACGTGGGTTATCATGATTCTCTATGCGCCGACGGGTCTGAGAGCTATCGCTGGACAGTACGTATGCTCGTATCTCTGTTACCTCATAACTTGCTCGCGCGCGACTCGTCGACATTGATGGAACTTCGCGTTCAAGGTTTTTAGTGCCGACCGCCTTCGACGACAACAGCAAGTACATTATGTGTCTAGTTCTTGTTCTCACGTCATGTATATGTATGTACAGCATGCATGCGCATATAGATCTGATTGTCATACGCGCGATATTGATCATGAGAATCCCGAGCGGAATGCATATGGAAGCGCGAGAACCGCAATATTAATATATATGGCGGCCACCTCTTACACTGCACGTCAGCCTCTATTATTATTGAAAGATAGGCGCTGAATATATGAGATATTGTTCACATATTCTTTACATGCGCCCGAAGAACATGACAATGATATATGCTTATAAAGACCGCATATCATTCTCATATTGCTCGTATATTTTAAGTTCATGACCAGCGGCCGCCGCCCTATATCGCGGTTCTCGCGCTCGCATTCAGCTCGGCATTCTCATGGCAGTTGACAGTACTTCCATATATGTGTGCAGACTGTACGTAGTATACGGATACATGACGTGTGTACGAGAATTAATGTACTTGCTGTTGTCGTCGAAGGCAGTCGGCACTAAAAACCTCGAACGCGAATGGACGGAAGCGGATACTTTTCCGACGTTATCGACTCGCCGAACCCGCTGTCACCTATCACCATCCCCATGTGCAGACATAGCTCTGGAACGCGTACTGCTCCAACGCCAGTCTCGAGATCTTCCGAAACGCATTCATCCCATCTTGTTGGGCTGCATCTGCAGCTTTGTCGAGTCGTCCGCTACGCCGATGCCGAGACCGAGGCCGACCTTGAGCTGTCGACATGACAAAGTTAAGGTGCGTCGAGATCTTGAGGCTCCGCCCACAAAAGGACATATACTCACCAGACTCCACGACTACCAGGATCAAACGATCGCCAGGCATCCATCCCCTCATCCGAAACCAACCTGCCCGCTTACTTTTCTTGGAAGAGCTACCATTATGCAGGGCTGAGATGGCGGGCGAGTACTGATCTACTTCGCGTTGCACGCGCCATATTTTGAGAGCGATGAGAACTAGAGGAGGAGATCACAAAATGCATTCAAAGTCAAGCGCACTGTCAGTGAAGAATGCCGGTACTCACCGGTGCAAATCAAATTGACCACTAGCGTTACGGCATAAAACCATTTGACATGGTCAGTTACGCGTCCCGCGAGTGCATCGTCGCCTGGGCGAGTCGCCGCAAGAAGATACACGGCGTATGCTCCGAGTGCTGTTGGTCAACAATAAATATACGGTGCGAGACGGAGAAAAAAGAAGACAAGACTGACATATATCTGCAGCAATGAGGAGGGCCAGGAAGCCTGCGAGAATAACATTTCTTCCCCAGACGACTACCCCTGCGAACAAAGTCAGAGGAGAGAGGAAAGATTGACGGCGTATCACTTGCGATTAGGCCGTCGCTGACGATCGTCAATGCAACGTATGCAGTGCTCTTGATGATGTCCAGGTCCCGCCGTACGATGGTATAGTACGTGATCGCGTATTGGGGGACATCTGTGTGGGTGGTGAAGGCGTTGATAGCGTGAAGGATGTCCATGATGGCGTTCTGTGTATGGACCAAGAGTGAATATGCCACATCCGGAACGAGAAAAGACGTACAATGGAGACAAGGACGAAGATGGCCAGGGTGGTACACGCCATGAATGAGGTTGGTCTCCCTTCTGTGTATTTTACTCGGAGAACCTGGAGACACTTGCAGAAGACGACGAGGTATATGCCTGTGCATGCGTGTGAGTGAGATCATGGGGAGAGTGGAGAGAACGTACCGTAAAGAGAATCTCGATGAATGTTCCGATTAGCTCTGCTTGTATGTTGGTTACCGACGAGTATGCCATGGAAGCTATGGAGGCACCGTGGACTAGGCAAAGTTTGCCTGCGAGTAGAAAATTAATGATACGGCATATAACGAGCGTAGACGGCTGGTCGTCGCGGAAGAGGGCGGGGAGGGGGGGGGGTGGTGGTGGTGGTAAAGAGAGAGAGAGAGAGAGAAAGAGAAGGGGGTGGCGGACGAAGGCGAGGACGTGCAAGCCATCGTCCTGGACGTCGAAGAAGAGCAGCAAGCTCTTCAGCTGCCAAAACGAACATTCTCTGTCACGCGCGCCGCACTCTATCGAGCTTCTTTGCCCAATGTGGCCGTCCCACACATTTCCTTACAGAATATCTCACCAATATTGGGCACCAAGGATATTCGCACAATAGGTAAATAATATTCAAGATATTTAACAACTATTTTTCAATAATAATGGACCCTGATGTGCGGTGCTTGTTCCGCTTGAAGAATACATGACTTATAGGCCATTAATATCCGGTCTTTATTTTCACATAATCTTTATATATTCTCGTGCATATTTGATGAATATGCGAAGAATATGCAGCCTATTCAGCGCCTATTTCTCAATAATAGGAGAGGCTGATGTGCGGTGCTACTCTGCTACAAACCACCTTAGAATCGACCACGACCGATGTTCCCGACATGCCTTTGTACATACTTGACTCATGCCAACGCTCCGACTCAACCTCGACGACATCAGAGTGCCAAGCTGTAGCGGTCTTTGGACGGTCCCAAATAGAACGTTGAAAATTTAAACTTTTTCCGGCACACTACAAAAATCAGAGCACTCTCAGCTCGAACATCGACGACGTCGCCTCGACCCCGAACCCAGCATGCTCCCCTTGTTTGCTTTGGTCAGCCTGTTGCCGTTCCTCCTCGCAGGAGCGTCGTCCGCTTCCTCGTTTGCTGGCGCGACCACCAGCGACGTCTTCACAGCTACAGCCACAGGCCCTGACACAAGCGATTTTCCCTCCGCGAGCGTAGTCGGCTATGCTGGCCCTACCCCAAGTGAGTACAATATTCTGAACATGGCCGTGCCAATCGCTGACTGTATGCTGTTTTTTTTAGCTGGCAATGAGCCATTTGCGATCGAGAGCGATCTGGGCGCTCCTACCAAGAGCGACATTTATCCTCTCCAGTACCCGCAGGTCCTAGTGGGCAGCCAACCGAAGACTTCGCCATCCTTCAACCCGGCGCGCTACTGGGGAAACCTCTCACCATGGTTTTCTGTCGACTCAGCCGCCAACGGCCTTCCTGGCGCTTCCGCACGCATCCCCTCAGGGTGCAACCTCAAGCAGACCCATATGCTTCAGCGCCATGGCGCGAGGTACCCCGCGGCTGATGACCCGCCCAGTCAGTTCGCAAACGCCTTGCATTCCGCGGCTAACTCTACTGGGGTAACGGCCAGTGGCCCTTTGGCGTTCTTGAACACCTGGAAGTTCGAGTTGGGCGCCGAGCTTCTGACTCCGTTCGGTGAACAACAGCTGTGAGGATGCAATTTATGGAATCTCAAATAAATGCGTCTCAATGTTTCTGTGTCCTAGATTTGAGCGCGGTTCCACTTTCCGTGTACTTTACGGAAAGCTCCTCGATGGCTTCACGCAGCCACCTGTATTCCGTACCACGTCGGAAGGTTTGTCCTGCTTTCTGAACCTTGTGCGCTATCGGGCTTACCTCTATCCTTTCAGAGCGTATGGTCGACTCTGCGTGAGCAACTTTTCCTTCGAGCACGTTCTACAACATACTGATTTGTGGACAGAATCAACTTCGCAGCAGGTTTCTTTGGAGTTCAAAACTACCAGAACTCGTTCAACCTCGAAATCGAAATTGAGGAGTACCCTTTCAACAATACCCTAGCGCCTTGGCAAAATTGCTTGCCCAACGGCGATACTTACTACGTTCTTGGAAACCAAGCCATCGACGCTTGGGTTGATGTGTACCTCAAGGACACCGTGAAGAGGCTCCAACCATCTCTCAAAGGAGTCAATCTGACGGCCTCCATCGTGTACGCTATGCAAAATCTGTGCCCGTTCGAAACCGTCGCTCTCGGCAGCTCTGAATTCTGTGGTCTTTTTACTCAGCAAGAGTGGGAGGGCTTCGAGTACGCTCTTGGTCCGTATTTGACTGCGCTTTCGGTCGATCACTTTGCTCATTGAGTCCTTGATAGATTTGTACTTCTGGTACGGTAACGGCCCAGGCAATCCCGTCACCGCTGCCCAGGGCATTGGCTATGTCCAAGAATTGCTCGCCCGCCTCACGCAGACTACGCCGCTTGCCGATACCAGCATCAATGCCACGTTGGACGATAACCCCACTACTTTCCCGGTCAATCAGCCCATGTGAGTCTTGACTTGTCTCACCGTTCATTACCTAGCTCATCAGCGTATCAGGTACTTTGACTTCACGCATGACACGGTCATCTCCGTCAGTACGTATCGTCAATCGCCTTACGGCTTGAGTATAGCTGACAAACGTTTTAGTCCTCTCTGCTATGAATCTCACGAGTTTCAACACCGCTGGTCCTCTTCCTCTCACGCATATCCCTGCCAACAATGTATGTGACTATACACGACCGCTCAAATCCCCTACTGATATCAATATGCTATATAGGCTTATCATGTCGCACAAATCGCACCCTTTGCTTCCCAACTCCTCGGTCAAGTATTGGAATGCCCTGCGTCCTTGAAAAACGCCACCCTAGTACCCTCCATCCGTTGGATCCTCAACGACGGTGTTGTGCCTCTCACCGGCATAAAGCAATGTGCTTCACACAAGAACGCTGATGGCCTTTGCCCCTTGGACTCCTTTGTCGCAGGCATTCAGGAGCTTGTTGCGGATGAGGACTGGACGTATGACTGCACAGCCAACTACACTAGCACCCCAGGTGTTCCGAACACCATTACTAATGGTAAACCGCCTCGTCACTGAACTCAGTATATTAGATAGTACCTTGTCGAAGTAATTGTTGAAATCGCGATCCATCAAAAACTGCTGTGTACAGTTATACATTGCACTGAACGTTATCAAGCCGAAGTGTCAGTTTTCACTATTAATATTCAAGCGCCCGAGATTATGCTCTGAATCACGTCGCTGTCCCCACCACGCCATCCGTTGACAACGTCGACTTACTCATGCTCAGTCCGTGACCTCGACGACCCCCTCAGGCTACGACATCCCTGCGTGAATGCTCTAAGCCTCTAAATGGCTTTGAAGCGTGCCTCTTTCTCGCTCAATCCACACTTGGCGCACTTTGCGGCGGCAGCTGCCTTTACATGCGCGTTAGCTCTCGGGATTTTTAGATTCTTCGTTATTGGTACGTCTCACTCGAGTATTACGTCTCTAACCTCACCTTACCAACGAGGCGAGCTCAGACCGTGTCGATCCGATACATTGCAATGCACTTTTGACTAGAGGGAGATGGTTAGATGACAAGTTTGCCAATTGGCAGCCAGATGGTGCGTTTCTAAGCTCGGTTATATTGGCGGTGGTGCGACTACAACTCGAATGGCCTTTAGGTTGCATGCTATACAACTACAAACCTAATGAAGTCGCGTCGTGTTTGAGTTCAAGACGAGTTGTCTTCCTCGGGGACTCTGTCACACGACTGCTGTTCTTTCAATTCGCGCACAACGTAGACCCATCACTCCCCACAGCCCCGCCGGACGATTCGACCAAGCATGCGGACTTTCACTACGTAGCTGAGGGAGGAGTTGAGCTTACGTTCCACTGGGCACCATACCTGAACACGTCGACAACTCTCAGCTACATCCGCCCCGTGCCGGAGCGTCGACCGGACGGTCGTAAAACCCGTCCTGCGCTCCTCGTCATCGGGTCTGGTCTCTGGTACCTGCGATATGCGTCAACATCGGGAGGCCTCCCTGCGTGGGAGTCCACAATACAATCCGCTGTGGACGCCATCTCGCAAGCTCAACCACCACTGGCAGACACAGTGGTCGTGTTACCTGTGGAAGACATCGTCCCTCCCAAACTATCGCCGCAACGAGCCTCGACAATCTACGCAGCGGACATAGATGCCATGAACTCTGACCTCATTCACAGAATCAGCCCTCCTTCTTCCGCAGATCCATTCGCGTTCTTCCGGCCCAGCTCGCAGCCGTCGTCGTCCACTCCGATGTGGTTTCCGACTGTATTCAATACGATGCTGGATACCACTCAGACGGAAGATGGGCTGCATTACTCTGCGGCGGTAGTGAAGATGCACGCCTCGATCCTGCTCAACTTGCGATGCAACGACGCTCTGCCGAAGGTGTTCCCTTTGGACAAAACTTGCTGCAGCAGCTATCCGTGGCCGTCGTTGTTGCATTCGTTGGTGGTAGCAGGGTTTGTGGTGTGGTGGCCGATGTACTGGCTCCTTGCGCATCGTTACAGTACGCTCATTTGATATTGGGATTAACATTGCGTATTGATAACTCTGCTGCAGATCCGAAGACGAACGATAGTCCGCTCATACCAAAGGATCAACTATCCATCATGATCATCAGTGCTGCGGTTGCCGTCATATATACCGCGGATAGGACTGGGTTCTGGCTGAAGGAGCAAAAGCAATTCAGCCCGTGGACCTTTGCGTTCTTGACCTTGCTCAGTCTCGGTGTTGGACTGCTGACGGTGAAGCGCGGAGAGAAAGACCTTGGTTTCCTGAACAGAGATCAGACTGACGAGTGGAAAGGTTGGATGCAAAGTATGTCTTCTGAGTTTGCTGTTTCATTTTGCCAAGCTGATGGTGGGCACAAGTCGCGATCCTCATATATCACTACCTTGGCGCGTCGAAGATATCCGGAATTTATAATCCTATACGGGTCCTCGTTGCATCATATCTTTTTATGACAGGCTATGGGCATACATCTTTCTATCTCAAGAAGGCGGATTATGGCTTTACGCGAGTCGCACAGGTGAGCGGGTGTAAAGCGTTTTGCATTCAACGTCCCACTTACCAATGGCACACTATAGGTATTGATCAGAATTAATCTATTTACTCTCATTCTAGCTTATACCATGAATACGGACTACATCTCGTATTACTTTTCACCCCTGGTGTCCTGGTGGTACATCATCATCTACATCACCATGATAGTCGGCGCACAGTACAACGATCGAACTCCCTTCTTGGTCAGTAAGATATTGTTGTCGATGATGGTGGTCGCGATCCTCATGAAGACCGACTGGCTTCTCGAGCTTATTTTTGGATTTCTGAAGAAGCTTTGTGGCATTCACTGGTCCGCTCGCGAGTGGGCCTTCCGCGTCAACCTCGATATCTTCATCGTCTACGTCGGCATGCTGGCCGCCGTACTCGTCATCAAATCACGCGAACTTCATTGGACAGAACGTCCGATGTGGCCTTTGGTCACGAAAGTGGCTGCAGGAGCGTCAGCCCTTCTCCTCGTCTGGTTCTTCGCGTTCGAAGTCACAATGGACAAGTTCGCCTACAATATTTGGCAGCCCTATATTTCTTTCCTCCCTGTCGGCGCGTTCGTTATCTTGCGCAACGCCAACATCGTACTCCGTTCCGCCTCCTCGAGAATGTTCATGTTCGTCGGCAAGTGCTCTCTCGAGACGTTCATCATTCAATATCACTTGTGGCTTGCGGGCGATACAAAGGGCATCCTTCTTGTTATACCCGGGACGAGATGGCGGCCGTTGAACATGGTGATAACCTCCATGATGTTCATCTATGTGTCTCACCACGTTTCGAACGCTACCAATGATCTTACAAAATGGCTGTGCGACGAGCAAAAAGCTCCTGCATCACTCCCACAGCCGGTTATCGCGCCACCACATCGTGAGGCCGACCAAGCGGAGGGACGAGAGATCATCTTTGATGCATCTGAGGGCTTGGAGCTCTCTGAAGGGAAGGATGATGAGGGTAACCTTCTTCCGAGTCCTCGAGAACCGAGTACGCCTCCGCGAGCACCTCGGCGATGGGTAGACCGCCTGTCTGAAGGCTCTGGGTCTCCTAGTCCGTCTCCGGCCCTTCGACTGTGGTATGGAGAGAAACCATGGTACGCAGGGCTGAAGGCGAGGTTGTTGATGATATTTGGAGTTATGTGGATACTGAATATCTTTTGGTGGTACCCACCGAACAAGTCACTATAGCGTACTATTTCTATTCAGCATAGACTTTGCATGAAGTTGATCACATTACATTGTCGCGATGTATGTACCCTACAATACCAACAAGAGCATAGCATGTTTTGCAGAATGTGGATGCCTGCAAGATTGATGTGAGTGAAAATGTTTCTAGCAAGGGACGCATAGCGAGAGGATCATTTGGTTGAAGACATTCAATTGTAAATCGTCGACGTGCTCGAGGCACTCAGGTAATAGGGAACAATTTTTTGTAATCATATCGAGTAAATGCAGATTATACACACCTCAATTCATGACAGTACCAAACCGCAGACCTGAAAAGTAGGTTTATCAGTAAGAGTGCGCCAGGCAACGATGTAGAAGGAAGGAGAAGCGTCAGAATTAGCATGGTAAAAATCATCACGAACTGTCCTTGAGACGGATCAGGACTTGACTCTAGAAAATTATTCATCTTTCACAAGAGCGAGGATTGATACTCACTGCTCAAAGATTTTTGGTGAAGACTCTGGCCATCCTGGGAGAAAATAGGTCAGCGAGTGGGCAAACACAGTCGTGCGCGGGGGCGAATGCTCGGAAATTTGGGTATATGATTGGAGTTCATGAGCCCGAAAGCTTCGAAGTAGCGATTCATTGGTTCTCGTCACCACACGGATTTGCAGAAATACGCACTTACCTCCATTGTCTACGACAAGAGCGAGAAAAGAGAACAAAGATGTTCGGCGTGGCGACTTTCGAGTTAAAACTCTTTGATGAGGCCACGTGACGCAGCCTACTTAGGGCAGGCTAGCATGATTGGGCCTCATTGACGAGGTTGGCGCGTGTTGGATGTGCGACTTGCTCCTGAACAGTTTGGACCGCGCATATTTGCTCTCAATTCTCTGCAGACGACGACACGACCGACAACGACGACGACAACGACTACTACTCTTCCCCTTGCCTTGTCGAATTCGAACGGCGATGGCTGATGTCTTGAGTCATCAACCGATGCAAGTAGGCTTTCAGAAACGGCAAGTGAACCATGCCCCATCTTCGCTAGGCTTTGGATTTGGCCTTTCTGCGCCGCCTTCAGCACCCTCTTGGGCCTCCTCTTCCTCCTCCCTCTCCTCCTCCTCCTCCTCCTCCCACGCACCTCTTCAGCCGTGGAATATGGCCGCGGTCACTAACCAACTCCCTCAAGTACGCATTGCTAAGAGGCGGATCGAGCACGACGAAGATGACGGAAAGCACGACGAGGCCATGGATCGTAGCCCTACACCTGAACGCCCGAAACGTGCTGTGCCGAAGCGGGCGCGCACGGCTGTCTTGGCGGTCAAGGATGCAAAGGACGCAAAGGACGGGAAATCGTCCGGGGAAAATGATGTCGATGTAGGGGTGCTACTTGGTGAGCAGCTCAAGTAGGCTCTGTATCCAGATCTCTTGTTTCTGACTGGTGTTTTCCATAGCTAGCCTGCCCCCGGAAACATTGTTGCCACTGCTGACATCCCTCATTTCCACTCTTCCTGTTCTGAAGCCTACCGTGCTCTCTTTAATCCCGCGACCAACGCTTACAACTGCAACTCAGGCCGTCATCAAATCGTCAAAGAAACTTCACGACGCATATCCATATTCTACGCAGAGTTTACCTGCCGGTTCCTCGTTGTTTAGCGCCGGCGCTACGGACTTTGGGAGCAGCCGCTCGTCAAACTTGAGCGGGCTTTCAAGCTTCACGTTCTCTCGATCCCCTACACCTTTTGGAGGCTCGTTCGGAAGTGATTCTCAGGGCAGTGGCATGCGCCAGGAGTACATTGTTTCTAGGCTCAGGCCGCACATCCACGACTTTGTGTCATCCTGCTTTTCATATCTCCCTTATTTCTCATACATCGACAACGCGTCGTTGCTGGACGCTGACAAAAACCATACGACCCCGCATGTGGAGTCGCATGCATCGGCGCTACAGTCGCAGCACAAAGACAAGTCGCATCCATCGGAAACGTATCTTTTCCTCGAAACACTCACTGCTCAAATTCTTGCTCAGCCAACGCTGACTCAAGCTGAGCTTTCGCCTTTGCTGTTGCCGCGTCTAGTGGAGGAGTGGAAAGCTTGGGTAGAGAGGGTCGATCGAATCGCAAATCGCGATGGTGGGATGTTTGGGCAGGAAGTTGTGCGGACTTGGGAGAGAGGGCTGGATCAATTCGCAGAAGCAAAAGGAAATGGGATTGAGGTGATGCGCGAGATCCGAGACAGGTGGGTTTCGAAGGTGGGCTGGCTTGTAGGCCGACAGCCTATGGAGGAGCTCTAGGAATGTATTGGTCTTTTACGGACATCTCTCGACAGCATTCTGACCAGTTGTCGCACTTCCTTCCTATATTATTCCTCTGCATTGCTTACGCTCGTTCTTGTCCGCACCATCCATCATATTGCATTGCTCTCTGCCGCACAGTCATTAAAGAAACTCACACGTGTCTGTACAAGTAATTTCTGCATTATATCATTTATACCACTCAATCTACCACTGCGTAACCATGAGCATTTGACCCCTTGAAACAGGCACTTAAATAGTGCACATATGTAGTTCACTTTTGGGTCATCGACAGTACCAGTTTCGGAATGTCCTCAAAACTTGCCCGGCGCCGGGTGTATTTGAGCCGTTGAGCCGTTTCAGGCGTTTAAGCTCACTCCGTACTCCTTGTTGCAGCAAACTAGCGAACACTCATATCTGCGTCGACGACGGCCGGTCCACAACGAACGCCATATGCATGCTTGGACATGCGTCTCGTCGCGTGGACCACTCTCCGCTCATCTCAATCTTACAGGCCGCTGCTTGTCGCGCATGGGTACGGACAAGGCCGGTCGCACAAGCATTTTATCGCACAAGCACCCGGGCACAGACTTCCTCTGGATTTGGCACACTGTACGAAGGAGAAAACTCGACGAGCAGACCACTGAGAAATTCCAGGTGCGTTTGGAAGTTATTTACCAGTAGGCTAAGCTAACACACCCTTTCGACGTTCAGTTCAGCTTCTGCGTCACATATCCCTGCAGCGGCTCATGACCTGAACTGCTCCAATTCTGATCGTTCAGACTGTTTCGAACCCCTGCGTCCTTCTACTCAATCCGACGGTGACGTCTACCTCGAGCAGGATGGTGCTTCATGCTCATCGGCCGGCATACCACACAGCAGTAATGCAGCGCCGGCGCATCTCTCTGTAGCCGACGTAGGTTCTATACCCGATCTGGTAACCGGAGAATTACCTATTGAGCCTGTTGGATGGGAAACTGTACCTGCAGCACAATTGGCACGCGCACACGACACGGCTTCACCTCTGGATGAGACAGCCCATACGAATGGTCATGTGGAGGAAGTAGGCCCCCTTCTGGACCTTACTGCATTGCGTAAGGATCGGAAAACTTTGGAGCATTTTGTGGATGCGTCAACTGCAAGTACAGAGGAGTGGACCGACATGGTTTATGATGGAGAGGATCCTACCCTCGATTGCGGTCTAGAGGTCCCTGCACGACTTCCTACTACTTCCGCGACTTCACTATACGAGAATCTCATCTCACTTTCGTCAATTCCTCTTCCACCGTCAGCCAACAAGATCGACAAGCTGAACGACCTGCTCGGATTCCACTGGCGCCACCGTGCATTTCACTCTACACGCTCATATAACCTCATCATCTCACTGTCTATCGCGATACGCGAATTCTCCATCGCTAAAGAATTGCTCAATGAGATGAGATCTCGTGGCATTCCCCACAACCTTGAAACGCGACAGCTGCACGTGCGCTTCTGGCTTCGGCAGGGCAAGTGGACAGAGGTGTGGTTGCAAGAGACTGCTGCTGGAAAGCGATCACTGCCGTTGCCAATATGGATCGAGTTCTTCCAGACGATCAGGATATTTGAGCCGCTGCGAAAGGATGCAACCATGGAAGAACGGGATATGCGTCGCCAGGGATGTTCGACAGCTTTGTCGTCTCGGCGCAGACTCCTCATGCGTTATCGTCCATCGCTTACGGATCCAGAGGAAGCCACCATGCCACCTCGAGCAATGTTCTACTTCATACGCAGGATGCTGCAAAGTGGCCGACACAAAGAGGCTTTCGACTTGACTAGCACCTACCTCCAACGCTTGCCGAGAACGTTAGAGGCAAGCTATCGCAAGTATTGCGTGGACATCATGAACTTGCATCTGAAGGCGAAAGCAAAAGATGTTCGCGAATTACGTCCCAAGCTGCAGAAGTTGCTTGCCCTTCATCCAGATCTACGCCCTGACGCGGAAACGCTTTGGCTAGTGCTCGGCGCTATCCGCACAGAGCCAGGAAATTCTGTGGTCCTGGATAGAATCAAGCGTCGGTTTCAGAAGCAATGGGGCGAGGACATTGCTGACGAGCGGGTCCTATCATTTGTTGCCGACAGAGCACGACGAGACCGGTATCATCGCATTATGAAGAATGTGATACAAGAGTACGATCGTCGAAGAGAGACATGTGCACCGCATGCCTGGTTACCGTCCTCTTTCCGCCCTCCTAGTACGGGTTTTCGCTGGCCTCACAAAGTGGTCTTCTATAATCAGGACAAGGAGGACGCTCGGTGGAAGTTCTATCGTGAATCCCTCCGGACGTTGGTCAGTAAGCGGGGTTCGCGAAAGAAGCCACGCTCTGGTAACATGGGCTCTTGACTCACGCAGTACAACTCGCTTGACTAGCCTGTACGGTATGCTTGTGTGGAAATACCACGATAATCTGCAAGGGACACAGCTGGTGAATATTATAAATGGCCCTGAAGGATGTTCGAGTATTTGTGTTAGTGTCATGTTCAGAGCTCAATTGAAACTTGATTGGAACATGAGGCTATCAACCGCCTGTCGGGAATTGCCTTATTGAACATCCTCACTCTCACTCCCACCGTCGATTTGTCTTGAATGGTCCACCTCCATCCATCGTAACAGATGTTGCCTAGAGCATGGCTCGCTGGGAAATCCAGCGACGACCACGATAGCTCGCAACCATTGCAAGCATCTGAAAGCGTCAGCGACGGACGAGGTAAATCAAGCAAGCTTCATCCTCGACGACCTACTATCGTCGACAGAGCTATAACTGCTGCCATATCCACCCCGCACGACTCTTTGCTGGCGGAATTACACGGTCAGAGACCAGACATCAACACCTCAGCGAAAATCGACGCAGATCTTTCTGTATTACCTACCATACCTAGTGTCGGCTCTTTAGAACGACCCGGCGCGAGTCCTGGTCCTGGTGTGCGATCCAGCACAGCGAGCCCGAACACGTCGCCCGAGCCTGTGTACGATCCCTTCTCCGGTGGACTTGCGTACATCCTACCCGGACCTCATGAGAGAGACTCTCCTCCGTTTGAGCAAGCGAAGGATGAGTTGTGGTCCCAACTTGGCCGCATCAGAGAGTTGCAGAGCGAGATAGCGACGATGCACACGAATATGGAGGGCGTTGGGGCGGGAGACAGCCGTAAAACGAAGCGAGCACCTACGCGGGCGCATTCGGACACCATCGTTGGTGAGGAGTGGCCTGATCTTGCAGAAATCGAGCAAGAACAGAATAAGGCGAGGGACACAGAGTTTGCCAGTCTCTCGCAGGCATTCGACGGGAGGCATACTGCCATTGGGAAGATCATGGACAAGGTGCGTCACATCTTCTTTGCAATTTACATAAATCTACCACTAATGATTCACGCTGCAGTTGGACGAACTGTCGAAAACGTTGAGCGCGTTCCACGCACTGCCTACACCTTCCATGGCGTTCACGTCCAGGAACAACACCGGGACGATGTACAGCAATCCGTCTCCTTCTCCCACCTCTCCGGCTTCGCCACCAATGGGCAGTTCGCCTGTCAGCCATCACAACGTCCCTAACACCCTTCAGGCCGTGATCGAAAAACTCGAGATTCCGCGAGCTGAGAGCCCAGAGTCCGGCTAGAATCATGTTGAATGCTCAATATTGGACCATACTGCCGTGAAAATCTGATGACTGCGTGTCTCATTATGCCCAGCCGCCCCCCTACATGGTAACATTCAGCAGCCGTACTGCACTCATCAGCGGAGCCCAATTCCATTTTAAGGAGAGCTGTCGGGCACTATTCACAAAGACGGGCGGACAGACTACGTTACACACCACGGCTTTCCGATGCATTGATCTGCTGGCCCGTGTAAGGATGACGTGACGACGCGTGTCTTCGCTCCAACTTGCGACTCTCCCGTTTCTCGGTCAAGCCTCTCAAGTGCTGTAGTTCACGCGAGCGGCTTGCGATCCTCATATACATGTTCCGTAAACACATAATTGGAGATTTTACTTGTCAATATTACCGCTGCCAACTCTTTGACAACTGCAGTGACACCCTAAGTACCTATGTTGACGAGCAGCAAAGCACCTACCCAATCAGCCTCCCAGCAGCGTCAGCGCTGCCCGCAACTCCTTTCTAGCCTGCTCAGCATCCTCGTAATCCAACGACGAAATCGCGTATCGACAGTGTTTCTGCACGCGCGAGATGAGTTGGGGCGTGAGGTCCTCTGGAGTCTGGGTGACTGTCGAGTCCATTGATAGCACACCGGGTGGAGGGATTATTGCTGGCGGGACTGACTGCGTTGCTGGGTAAGACATAACGGGGAAAGGTTGAATCGTGGGAGGGACTACACTGTGAACTGAGGGGGAATGATTGACGAAGGGTACGAAGCCAGGTGGGGTTATAAACTCAGCGTCTAAGGGTGGTGCGCTAGGTACGGCTTCATCAAGAACCTTGTCGTGAGCTGGCGGTGGGGGAGCAGAAACAGATTCAAAAGGGTTGCCGTGACCTTGTGTAGTCGAAGGAGTGAGCCCGCCTGTCACTGACGGCGTAAAATGCACTTTCTTGGTGCTGAAATCGGAGGACGCAGGGGATACGTGTGGTCGGTCGGGAATCTCTGGAAGACCTAGCCCTTCGTGTGTCCCCCTCGATAGAGTGGGGTCGAATGCTTCATCAGTGCCTTCGAGCTCTTCGCTCACCGCAGCTCGGCGAAGAGAGCTGTTTGGCAGCTGCGGAAGGAAGTTCTCGTTTGTGGTAGTTGTACCAGCTGTGGCAATTGTACTCCATCCCCCAGGGCTGACGGGGCCTGCTTTAGGATCCGCTAAACTTGATGGAAGCATGTGAGGCTCTAGCGGGGAGAGTGGCATATCGGCGAGAGGGCCAGGCGGTGAAGTAGCACGTTGAATGGCTGAAGGCGTAGCCGGCTCTACTTTGGGGCTCGTGCTCGGTTCATCACCCTCAGTCGCTGGCTGTTCACCTATACCGCCAGGCGTGGGTTTGCGACCCTCGCGGAACGCCTTGGCGATGTCCGCTGCTTTCCACTTGGCATATCGTATCTTCTCTGGAACATCGGTCGTTGCTGGTGTGGAGGGAGAAACGACGGAAAGGACCTCAAGAAAGTTGGCCGCGGCAAGAAACTTCTTTGCAGTACCTCTACATTACAAAATAGTATCAAAATACCAGTTCATCAAGCGTAAACTTGATATGCTCCTTACCGTGTAGCATTTCCCTTGCGATCTTCGCTGTCTGCCATGGAGAAGACGCGCAATGCAAAGTTTTCCACGTATGCGCTGCTTGCAGATTCGTTCTCAATAGCGTCGTTTGGGCCGATCTCGGCCTTCATACGCTCGAGAGTTCCCAGCAAGTCGAAGAGAAATTTGCGAGAATTAGAGTCTTTGAGCTTGAGGGATATGCCAAGCTGGGCTGCATGACACCCACCTATGTTCTAGTACATCAGTGCCCATACACAGTGGATACATGTATAACGTACACCAATATGCGATTATGGGATCTGTGGCCTTGACCTCCTCAGCTCGTTGTAGGTACGGTGTGATTTGTTTTAGCTCAGCTGGAATGGGAGGGAGATCGAGAATCCCCATTGAAAGCTACAGCTTGAATTCGAACGTGATATTGCTTCAGTGCTGTGTTACAGAAGTTGTTAGACGAAGCGGTTTCGGGGCCCTACCTGCGACTCGTAAGTACTTGAGTATTTCGCGTGAAGGCAGCATGCACTTCAACGTACGTTCAATGTCACGAGATAATGCAATGTGTTTGGTCCAAGTTCATGCTCAAGTTTGCTCGCAGCGCAGCAACTATCGCGGTGGCCGTCATAAAGCGCTTACGTAACACGGGCAGTGCGGGCCGCAACGCCACCACGAGGCAACATCTCCAAATCAGGATGTAGTATACTTTAACTTGACACTCCGATCAGGACATGTGGCCAGGATGAGAGGATCTACCCGCGCTTGGGCTCTGACGATTTACTAGAAAGCAGAGTGTGCATTGGAGCAGTTCCGTCGTCACATCTGGCCTCATCGGTGGACACAGTCCTGACGTCACGCGCCACCCACCGACCATATATAAAACGCTTGAGAGCTGCTGGAAAATAATCAAGCTTTACCCCCACAACAAAAAACTTCCACAGTCGCTGAGTCTCCTTGAGATGTCGTCTATTCCTGAGCAATTCAAGGCAGGCTACCAGATTCCGTTCCAGAGACAGCCCAAAGGTCTCGACCCAGGTCATCAGCACAAGCTCAACCCCACCCCCATCGACGACATAACGTCAGACGGAAAGCCTTACAAGGCTGCCGGAAAACTCGAAGGTCGAAGTGCACTTGTCACCGGGGCGGACAGTGGTATTGGAAGGGCCGTCGCCGTTCTTTTTGGTACGAGCCTTTGCAGATTCAATTCCCTGATAAAATAAGCCAACCTTCTTTGTCAGCCTTGGAGGGTGCTGCTCTCACTTTGCATGGCACATCACACGAAGAAATTGACCTGAAAGACACTCTCGAGCTCATCAAGCACAAGACCGGTGGAAAGTGCAAATCGACCACTGTGGCGCTAGATCTCCGCAGTGAAGACGCATGCAAGAAGCTAGTGAAGACTCATCTGGACTTTCACGGTAGTAAACTTGACACTCTGTGTGCATATTTCTTGTCGCTTCATGCTTCAGCAGTCTCATTATCACCTTAAAGCGTTCTCAATCACGGGAGCTACTAGCAAACGAAAAGTATTACTATTGCGTTAGCGGTAGGTGGCAGGAATGTTTTGTATATAAAAGGAAATTACCAGCGAACGAAAAATTTCAAGAGGAAGCGGCAAGGACGGCGAACAATGAGAGTGAGACAGGAGTGATGAAAGCCAAAAGGCGAGGCGAATGACGTCAGGGTAACCCGGATGTCATCTACGGCCAGTCGAACGGAGAGATAGTGGAAGATCAGCGATAGGAAAGGCTTTGCACGCGATACAGAAGACAGGTTGATCGGCAGACACAGGTGAAGGAACTCGACGGGAGGCTCGAAGTGCAGCAGGGTTAATTGCTAGACAGTACACTGGGCGTCAGGTCCATGACGACTGACGCATTTCCGTTCCTTCTCACCAGAGCATGCGAGGCATTAAACAGAACGAAGATAAGATTGACCACGCTGGTAGGTGGGATTTGACTGTTTCGCTGAATGGACTGTTAGTGACAGGCACAACAAAGGGACGGGAGGGGCCCTTACCGCCTTCTCTTGTGTGTCGGCAGGAGTTGCAGGAGGCGTCGTCTTGAATTCGAACGGTAATAGGGCGGCGTTGAGACAATTTTTGATACGAGGAGCATCCTGTAGGTTGCCATCGGACTTTTGATCGACAGTAGTACCAGAGGTTCATGGCCCGCTTGGGGTCTTAGTCAACGTCGTAGAGAGCGTTTGAATACATTAGAGTACGCTTTGTAGATTATTTGACAAATCATGCCCATTGCACATCCTGACTAGCCAGCTCTTTCACCCGATCGACGACGTCTTCAAGGCGCAGAGCCGCGAGCTGCTGACTCTCCCATTCAGTCCCTCGTCAGACCAGCTACGTCGTCGGGACGCGGAGGGGCTAACGGTGAGTAGGTAACCAGTAAGCAGAACGTACCGCGGTGTTTTGAGTTGGTACGACGTGAGCAGGACACAAAAGCCGTCAATTAGGCGTGAAAATAGAGCGGCGGGCGGTGAGGCTAGGACTGGACTTACGTTGCGGACGTTCGGTAACGCAGTCTCGACAGCCTGCTGGGCCTCCCAAGCCTGTCCCCCCTGATTCATTCCACAGCTACCCGCCTTTCCCAATGACTCCTCCGCCAACTTTGTTCCTCCTGCAGCGGCCCAAGTAACCCATCCCACCGTCATCCGCGTCCATGTACCACGGGAAATGCGTATTGCAACTGACTGGACTGGACTTACGTTGCGGACGTTTGGTAACGCAGTCTCGACAGCCTGCACAACTTGGACCTCCCAAGCCTGTCCCCCCTGATTCATTCCACAGCTACCCGCCTTTGCGTTGTTAGAGTCCGAACACGTCCCTTGGTTGCAGTGAGTCGTTGGGCTCCTTCCTACGGCCTGCTTCGTACTGATCATCTGCAATTGGTTTGATACTTGAGTTTGGGGAGCTCTAGAGGTTGTTGTTCCCACCTGTTGGTTCTCTGTTGAGGTCGTAGAGTCACTGTGCATGTAAAAACCCAACCGCGAGAGTTTCTGTGTGCCAAAGGACTTAGCGCCGAACAGAAAACTACGCACCTGGCGAGGTTCTCAACACAGGCACATACGAGGAGGAGTCACAGAGTTATCG
>JABYQR010000223.1:0-77254 GCA_022592445.1 Cytidiella melzeri | reverse complement strand
AACCAACGTCACTCATGCTGATAAAGCAGTTAAAGATTTCCACAGACGGCACCCAGGAGCTCCACGACCAATCGCTGCATCTCTATTCTTGGCGATGAATTTCCGACCAATCAACAAGAATTTTGAGAAACTACCTTCAGAAACTCTACAACGCGTATCATTGTGGGAAGACGGAAAAGACTCAACTCCTGCCTTCCGGAGAAAAGGCCTTTAGGAGGGGGGTAATGTCACGACCATGCACACTTTTTTTTTTCTTTTCCTTTTATTTTCGTTATCCTACCTTCTCAATTTCCTTATCTTATCTTATCGATGGTACATGGCTACTGCATGTGATCAAGTGCATGTGACAGACTGGTCACATGATCATAGAAGGTGCTGGAACATTGTAGAACATCGCACCATAGCACACCATACATTCCCACGGCAGTGTTAGGAGTACAGACCCGGTACCAGGGGTCCTTGTCTGAGATGTATATAAACCCACTCTGTAGCTCCCTAAAGACCTCAGATTCTACCTCCTGGTCTTTAGCTCACTGTTAGCTACTCCCTCGGCGTCGTATCTCCCTCTTTCCTCATCATCATTACCCCTGTTGTCATCGTCCACGCAAGTCCGCTCGTCGTTCCTCCCCCCCTTGTCGTCACTTCCTCGCTCTTCATAGAGTTTGGTTGTGCTCTTGACAGTATACGTAAGCGGACTTTATATCGAGCTGAGTGATCTCGAAGTGTAGTGAAGCCGCGAGAGTAAGTACAAATCGTAACTCAAACGCGCAACAGGTGCAAATAAGTTGTTTGAGTAGTAATCAATGCCGTCACGCTGGGAGTATCCTTGCACGACAAGTCTTGACTTGAGTTTAGTGACTTTGCCATGTTTGTATTTTGTTTTGTAGACAAAGCGCAAACCAGTGATGTTTGCATTTGGCGGTGGGATACAGTATTCCCAAGTGCCAAGTTGTTTGAGGGTATCAACCTCGGTTTTCATCGACTTGAGCCAGTTGATTTTGAGTGGGTGGTTAAGTACATCTTTGTAAGTAACTGGATCACCAACGTCTTCAGTGTAGTATGTGTTGAATTCAGTCAAGTAGAAGGCAATGTTTGTATTGACTTCATCATAGTTTAAGCCTCGAGCTTTGCGCGAAGGCTTAGGCTCTCTAGTAGTATGCCTAGGACCCGAAGGGTCAGGCTTGTCGATGTCCATGGGTTCAACATGAGGATTCTCCTCAAGTTCAAGTTGTTTTTCAAGAGTAGGTTTTTCAATATTTTGTTCTTTCTCCCCTTCAATTTGTGCCATAGAGTCAACAAATTGCAAGTTTTGTTTGACGCCTACGCGTGTTCCGAAGTAAACATAGTGGCCTTTGGAATATTCAGCAAAGCCTATCCAAACGGCGCACTTGGCAAGGAGCAACGCGCCGGAAACATCCGAGGCCGAGGAATCGCACCGAACTCTGACACACAGACACGCCCCTTTTGCATCGGAGCATGGGCCGGCCAGCCACCAAGTGTTTCGGACGCGGGTCGGACCAACAGCAGAAGAAACTTGACGCGCGAACCCCGTTTCAGGAAGACTCCTATCACACCACGCTGTGTAACTCCTGGACGGCGCCTCATCACCTGTTCGCGACGGGTGGTGCCTTTTCAGTGCAAGGGCGCGCGCCGCTACTCCACGTCGGCCAACACTGTGTCCTGCCGGGCGTCGACTCGCTGGACATTTTGCCTCCGCAGACGGAAGTATTCTGCCACCCTGTTTCCTCGCTCTCACATTTGGGTTTAGGACATAGAAGGAAAAGGTTTAGGAGAGGGTCTTTAGGGTATATAAAAAGGTGTTGCTTGTACTGCGTAGAGATAATCAATCAATCCCCACCCCAGTTTCCAGAGTTCACTTTACGCTTTGCACTCGCGTCGAGGGAGTCTCTTCGCGCCCATAGCTGTAGCTTCTTCTGCGTTGTCTCACTGTGACTTCTTCCACGTTTATGTCCGCTGCATCTACCAACGACAACCCGCCTCGAGTCTGCCGTTACTGTCCCACCGTTCCCCACCTACCCGACGGTCGCTGCTCTTACCGCCCGCGCCCGCGCGAGGTTCTACGCCGTTACCCCATCATCCCCGCGCCAACGCCGCCGCCAGAACCCTCAGCAGCGCCTACGGTCTCCCCTGAGAGATCTACTCCTAAATCACCCTCGCCAGCGTTGTCCGTCGCCTCCGTTGCAGACTCGCTTGATAACTGCTCTTACTGCGACACTCAGAGCAATCACCCAATTCCCCTACGATCAGGACATTTTGTCCCGCTTGACTGCAATCGCCCGCGCGCGCCGCACCCAGATTGTTGGCTGTCTCCAGACTTTGAAGGCAAGGACCACGAGTGCAAACTAGTGCAGTTCAATCTTACCAGCTCTACCAATGTTGTCGTTGGCCACGCATTTGCTTGCAATACGCACCGCCGTTTGGGAAGTGTTGTTCTACACTACCGCCCCCGCGCGCAGTCTGTTGAGTTGAATTGACTGCGATCTCACATAGCCTTGCGCTGCGACCCGCGCTCCATTAGTTTATCTTCCTCTACGGTTCCTTTCGGCTTCGTTATACTGCGTTACTGCGTTGCGTTTCACCTTCACTGCGTCAAGCTTACTGCGTTCACTTTCACTGTGCCCGCGTTTTACAGTGACTTCTTCATCTTCACCAGTGACCGTGTTTTGTGTTCGAGTTTCATATTGCGCCTGCGTTTATCATCTGCGTCTCTCTGCGCGCGGTTTTCCTACAAGTCGCCACATCTCCCGCGCGTTCTCTTTGAGCCGCGCTAAAACTCTTTTGCTTTCACCGCGCCGCCTTGCCCTTTTTACCTGTGATACGCGTGGTAATTGCCGCCTAGCTCCCTTCACATTCAATTTATCACAAACCTTGTCGCTCTTTCTAGCACAGGTAAAACTAGGACTCTAAGACCACCTCACACACTTTAGCACTTCCGCGCTTCCACACCTTTACACTTCTATTGCCACTTCGTGGTTGGTTGTGTTGTCTTTAAGGTTGTTCTTAGTTGAAGCGTGACTAAGTTCCTCAACGCAAATGCTTCTATTCAGACCTTTAACTAGTACATGTACACAGAAATGAGATGATAATTGATCTAGCAACAATATAGTACACAAGGAGATAGTAGACGGTGGGTAGGGTATAGGCTTTGTACACGAAGAAGACGAGGCAGAAGACAAGGAAGACAAGGATGGGGTATCGGGGGGACTTGCAGCTGCGGCTGTGTCACGAGTCCGTTTCAAAGAACCGCATTGATTTTGGCTGCCATTTCATCCATTTACTTCTTTTGGATGTCCAGCATGTCCTTGAGCACAGCAATCTTAGCATTCTTGTCATTGGAGGTGTCTTGTCCTGTTGTGGTAGTGGTTGACGAGGTTGACAAGGTGGCAGCGACTTTTTGTCCCTTAGGGACGCATTGGAGCCTTTTCAGGCAAACAGACCCCCAGTGACTGGTACCACTGCAGTGGTTGCAGACCGGGTCATCTGGGTGCTTCGAGTCCCTCTTCTTGTGGTTCTCGGATCCACAAACCGAGCAGCGCTTGCTCATCTCCTTATTCCATTTTTGGAAGATCTCCTGTTTTCCCAGTCCTGCAAAGAGCACGTCAAACGAGGCGGAGAAACAAGAAGCGTCGATCTCCATGGCGTTGGAATCACGGAACACTTGCTGGTGGGACTTGCTGTGTCCCAAAGAACTGTCCACCATGACTTTGCCAGTGCTGTTGCGGAGGTCTGCAAGCTGAGCATTGACCGCCTTACACTGGTCCTTGAGTGTGTTGTAAGTGGTGGCGCGGGTCTGGAAGTAAGAGACGCACTGAAGGTACTCCGTACTCAAGCTCGACTTGAGACGGTCGAAAAGGTCCTGCTGGTTCCAGCCAGTGCGAGGGGCCCAGGTCTCAAACTCCGAGATATGGGCGGCAAATGTTTTGTTACCCTGCTTCATGCTGGCAACCTTGGTGTTGGCCTCCATGACTGCGTCAATGGGCTCAAACTCTGCCTTGAAGGCCTTGATAAAAGTGTCCCAGGTGTTACCAAATGCTGGTTTGCTGCTGGCCAGCTCCTCAATGTGAGGGCGAGCCCAGTCTGCAGCATCTTCCTGCGTGAAGGACAGGGTGCAGGTGATAAGCTTGTGAGGATTAAAAATCCTCGTGCCGTTACTGTCCAGTCGGACCTGGCCTTGGGCGTCTTGCTGGAAGAACGCCTTGCCCTGGTTTTGGGCCCAGACTATGAATGCATGACAGAAGAGCCTTGCTTCCAATGATGTCTTTCCCTTAAATGACACCGGTTTCTCGACAATACTCCGTTCTCGGAAAGTGGCTGCAGCAGTTGCTGTTGGTTGTACTGCTGCTAGCGCGGCAACTTGGTTGGTGAGGTCCACCATCCTCTGTGTCAGGATGCCAAACATGTTTAGGATATCCTAGGCACTCAGGTTGGGAGCGGCAGCTAGTGCAGCGTCAGGAGCAGTGTTCTGCTGGTTCTGGTCCATGTCTTTTTGCATGATGAGATGTAAGTTCTCTTCGGTGGGCGTCTGGTGATGTTCAGAGTAATACTCACTGTTAACAGCTTCAGTTGAGTCTGCCTGAGTGTATCAATTTGGACACAGTTGGTTGTCACACTCGTAGGAATATTCCTCTGTAGAAGTGATCGTCTGTGACCGTGCTTGAATCAAAGAAATGTATGCAATTATTGCAAGACATGGTGGGCAAAAACTATGGATTCTCTAGATCCACTCGAAATAGCTATCACTATTTACTATGTTAAGTTGTGTGAGGACTTTGTTGTAGTTTTTACAAAGCTGCTTAAAATAAAGTTTCCCAATTGCTTTGCAACCCCAGTCTAGGAGCTGCCACTTGCGGTCTGCTGTGACGGGTGCGAGATCGTCAACTTGGTTGAGGAAACAATTAACCTTGTTGACAAGGTGAAGCAGCGCGCAACGGTGGTTGGGGTTGACGCGGTTCAGGAGTTCTTCAAGCTCAGTGAGAGCTTGCAAGCAAGTGCGGACAGCGGTGAATTTTGGCCTAAAGATACCAACAAGGTCTACCGGTGACAACTTTTTAAAGTCAATGAGTACCGGCTTGAGTGCAGCAGGGGCGGGAGTTGGTACAGGGAGCTCTGCTAGTTGCCCTGCAAGATTGAGCTTGTGGGTGTGTTGCTCAGCTAAGGTGCGGTCATGCTCCTCAGCAGCTTGTTCACCGTATGCTCGTGCGGAGGTGTGAAGTTGTCAGTTTTCCTTGTAAGAGGGGACGGTGAGGGTGATGCCTTTGACAGGCGGCTTCTTGGACACGTACTTTGCAACAGTGACCAGGTCTTTGTCAGACCAGCAATGAGGTTGACCGCTCTTCCGCTTGTCAGCGAGAGTGTCAGGGAAGGATGATGGAAGAGACCTCTTGAGCTGAGGCTCAGTTGTAGGGAGGTTCTTAGAAAAATGGGGGTGTCAAGAACACAACCAAACTCTATGCAGAGCAAGGAAGTGACAACAATGGATGGAGGAACGATGAGCTAGCTTGCATGGACAATGACGACAAGGATAGATGTGATGAGGAGGAATGGAGACACAACGACAAGGGATCAGCTAGCAGTGAGCTAAAGACCAGGTTATATTAGTACAGTGATAGACCTAGTACTAGCGTTAGCACGGCCGGCAAGCAGCAAGTACATTTCCTGAAGACTTTATGCATTTCTCACAATCTCATTGATATCAATAAATTGTAAATATTACACAGGTATCTTAAACATCACAACATGTATAAATGGCTACAGTACTAGTCAAACTGTGTTTTTTTGTTGCCAACATGTTGCAGTTTACATCACTCATCACCCAAAGTCAAACAAGGAAGTACAATGTTGTCAACATACACAATTTTTGCAGTCACCAGTCTATATATACTTGCTTATCAAGAGGTTCAACATACCAGAGCACTCTTATTGCTCATAATTTCTCAGATAAACACATGACTGGAGATAAACCCATGACTGGGGGATTTTCTGGATGTTTGAGACAGGAGTTTCTAAGCGTTAGAATTGCTAGATGAGATTACAGAATTACATTTTGAAAAGTAATTACCCAAGCATGTAGGTGGTACAACACGGAACCATCTGATATCATCATATAGATATGCAAGAGGAAGTGACTATTGTGCCTATAACACTGCCTAGTCTGCCACAATTAGTGAATGGCATGGGTAACCCGTGGGTCTCGCAGAGGCAACCCATACCCAACCCGTGAAATACCCATACCCACACTGTGGGTGCGGGTTGATTGCAGGTCGGGTACGGGTATTGTGTGGGTAGGCTGTGGGTATGACCCACAGCGGGTCACCCATGGGTTATTTAGGTAAAACACGCCAAACATGTGGAAATCACTACAAGACGATTACAAGAACAACTACATGATCTATATACAACGATCCCGGATGCCAGCTAACCATCAGTCCTGTCCCAATCATCACCCGGGTCAAACTCGCCATCGCTATTATCACCATCACCCTGAACGTCCTGCAACTGAGCAACATTGGTGACATCCGCATCCTCGATCAGCCCGAGAAGGCTCCATTGGCCTAGGCACAGAATTGCCCGAGTGCTTTGGGCAGATAGACGGTTGCGAATGGAGGATACGAGAAGTCAGCCCTGGCTGAAAACACGCTCAACGGCAACAGAAGTAGCTATCGAGGCCAACATTAGTCCAGCGTTCGAGCTATTATTAGCCTATTAACGAAGAAAGACTCACCAGGGATTGTAAGTTAGTCAAGCGCCATTTGCGAAAGCCTTGGGAACATCGAGCAACGCTCCACCCACCACTGAATGACATTGTTGGTGACTTCGGGGTCGGTGCTGAGGTAGCAATCAAGCTCGTCGCGAAGTTCGCATGTGATGGGAGCAGCAAGTGCAGGAAGGGAGTCAAAGATGTTTTCCGTGCATTTCTAGTGTGCTTCGTGATCAGTATGATCTGCTAAGCAGCAAAAAAAAAAAAAAACACACTGGTGCTGTGTCGGCTTGTTCATGCGAGTCAGCAGATGGATCCGATAGAATTGTTTCAATAGACTCTTTGCAACCAAATTAATGATATGCGCGAAGCACCGAACACAATTCTCTTCGCCTTTGTATGTCAGTACAATATTTGCAAGCTCTTCAATCATTGCATCGTTCGACGTGGCATTATCGCAAGTAATACTGAGGATCTGGATACAATCTGGTGAGTTCAACCTATTTTCATGCCATGCGCATGCACTGCTGACCTTATCACCTATTCCGAAGTCATCAAGCACTTTTGCAAAGGCTGCTGCCAGGTTCAGGCCGCTATGTGACTATAGAGAATCAGTTTCACTGAGCATTTCATTCATAATTTGCCCATTAGCTATCAACATACCTGGGCAACCTTGATGAGATCAAGTAACATGCTAACGGGCTTGCCATTCATCTCTAGGTGCATGGTTACCGCAATGAATGCCCGATGGTTGGATGAAGTCCATGCATCCGTTGCAAAGTTCAAGTCGCCATCGTACTCTTTCAACATCTTTGCCATACGCTTACGTGCCTTCGCGAACACCAGCTTGACATCTCGGGAGACTGTCGTCAGTGAAGGTAAGTAATAACCTGGCCTTCCTGTCTTCATGAGGCTCTTGAAGCCTCGATCTGACACAATTTTGAATGGTCGTAGGCTTTCCATCACCCAACGTACGATCTCCGCCCTATTTTTTTAGCCTCCTTGACAACCATAGCAACTCGGTAAGCACTTACTTCGTCTCTGTCTTTGTGTGCTGACGATGTGAGTAGGTCACCTTTCCCTTCACCTTCCGTTCGAACGACACTGTTATCTTACCATTGCGGATACCTTGGACAATGTTCGCTCGCACCGAGTCAACATTGCCAGCCTCATCCACCATCTCTACCGCCTCCTTACCCCAGCAAGCCACTGCATGCTTACGCATGTTCCCGGTGGACTGTGCATCATGCGTGTCAAGATAACGGAATATCCTGTGCCCGCACCCTTTTGCTGCACACTTGAATGTGTGGCACTTTCGCCCACCCTTGTACTTGATTGATGGCTCGGCGTGGAAGAACCCATAGATGGGTGAGCGCCATTTTTTCATCATCCTTTCTATATGTGGCGTATCAGTTTGTACTCACTGCATTGTCCATGTCATTTTACTCACCCAGTTCTGCCTTGTCGTCCTCCTCCCCATTGTCCTTTGATGCCACATTGAGATGGCGTGTTGTTACGTTACCATCAATATCTTCAATTTCTATCTCCTCCACTCCATCATCGGAGTGTCGAGCATCATCTTCTTCCTCCGATACAACAGTTGTCTTTCTTGATTTCTTGTTAGCTTGTGGTGCTGTAGTCTGTGCCTTCTTTTTTGGAGCCTTTTCCGTAGGAATACTTTTGCGCTTTGCTGCTTCAGGGGGATCATCGAGCGCCATGGTGGGTTTGAGTGAAGTGAAAAATTCAACCTGTCGGGGCATCATTGCCAAATCTAGACTACTGCGGTGGCCATTGCCGGATTGCTCGTCTACCCACCAGACTACCCATAACCCGCAGAATGGGTATGGGTTTTGGAAAGCACACAATTGATGAACCCGTACCCATACCCACCATACCCGTACCCATAACCCACGTGGGTATGCGCTACCCATGCAATTCACTAGCCACAATGAGATTCAATCAACACATATGATATTGAGGATCTATTTCAAGAAGCAGACTGGCAAGTACTTGATAAACAGAGAAAAATAACATAACAATATACATCTAAACCTGAAGCTACCAAGAAAAAGACCATTGGGAGTTAATACTGATGCCAGACAATATATTCCTGCTCAGGGTACTGTACAGATCAGTCAACTGAGTAAGCTACAAGGTGTTTGTATTCATAACAAGTGTAGACATGAAGAAGCTGAACCTTAGGAAAATTTTACCTGGCCAGCTAAATGTCAGAAAAAAATATCAATGACTGTATACCTGGTCAAGCATATAGCTGTGCATTCGGTAGTCCACATGACTCTAGTTGATATTACACAACAGTGTTACATGTTGCGGCAGCTCAATGCCCTAGCATGCACTGGAACAATTCTTCATTCTTCAGGAATTGTAATCCACACTCATGTTAATCTCTACAAGAAAAGAAGACAAGAAATGAAACTGCGGTAAGTGCTACTACTACTGCGGCTGCGCCGCACAGTGCGAGTCATAACAACTCTCCGAGTGGTCATGCAGAACCAGCACCGACTGCACTTTCACTTTTCAAACATACATGCATGTTTGAATCCCGAATGAGCTGTTTGAAAATGCATGTACAGTGCACAGCCGGACAGCTATCGTGAAATTCGGAGTTGATGCATCCAGGATGTTGCGCGCAGCGCCGGCGTCACGTCAAGCCATCTGCTGGCGAGCCAACGGGTCATCTTGTCGAGACTTGGTGACCTCACCGTTGCACGAAAGCAGTCCTGCTGAAACAGCCGGAGCCCTAAAGTGCAGCTATCCCTCACAATGCCAGTCAATGTCAGCGTTCCGCGCTGCAAGCGTATAACGAGAAGTCGAAAGACATCACCTGTGAATGCATCAGGTTTGCAGTCGTAGGGTACCGGTCGCCCACGACGCCTTGAGCGGGCTTGAACACTGCTCATCATTTGATGCCAGAGGCGTTGTGTGTCCCCGCGCCAACCCGTCTACACAGGTGTCCATACAGCTCTAACGGCTTCCGTGCCGTCCTAGCCCGTAGCCATGACTGACGCTAGCGCCTAACGCGGACACAGCCTGACGCTCTGAACTTGTTCGTCGGTACACCGCCGCATAACTGTGGCGCAGCAGCACAGTACAGGCTCGTGGAAAGTCCACAGTCGCTGGAAAGGCTATCGACAGAACGCCATAATGGCCGTTCAGAAAGAGTTTTGGTTGTGCTATTGGGCGACGTCAGACTCGAGACCCGGGACTCCACTGCAGTCTGCTTTGCGTTGACTAGGGCATGCATCCATGAAAGCTCAGGTCGAGCAGATGGTTGCAGGTATAGGACCCGTCGCAGGGCGGTGAGTCCAAGTTAAGCTGATGTTGATGCATCGCAGTTGATATGTGGGATGGGGATGCAGATTAGGTCGTACCTGGTGAGAGCTTTGTCATGATCGAGAACTCTAATCTGTCGAAGTGTGAGATGCATCTACGGACAGTAGCATCGAAGATGAGTGGATTCCAGTCAACGTCAGGATTCACCTATCAGAGAAGAACGAGCCGCCTCCGACATGTGAGCAATCGGTGATTCACGTACAGCCAGGCTGTGTCAACTGGCGTTTTGTCTGATATCAAGCGTTGATTAGATGAGAAGTCCAGCGACAATTGTTTCCCTGAAGCAATGATCAGCAACACAGCACGAGGACGAATCGATCAAGACAGTTTTGTGTAACAGTCCTGTTCGATACGACACAATCGATGCTGCTTTGAAGTCATCTCGTGAGAGGTCGAGGGACGAGCGTGGGCGTGGAAGATGTTGATTGTGAGAAGGAATTGCCGATGAAGCTCGGAGACGGACAAGTCAAGGCTCCGATGTACAAGAGACTCGCCTCTCATGGGACCGCATGGCTTGCTCAGTGTTGGACGGAATGCCGTTCGTTCTTCACCAAAGCGTGGCCCAGTCGACCGCTCAAACAGCAGCACGAGGCTGAGCCATCGTGCGGCGAGGGCGTTGGAGAGCGCCTTTGATACATAGCCCCGTCGATATGCCGTAAGAATGAGATGTTTCGACGGGTGCTAGAGGAACAATCGCAAAGTGAGAACGGAAGACTAGGTTCATAGTGTGCTGATAATCATACAACTTACCTTGAGCTGGCAACGGTGGTGATGGTCGTCTGGTACACAGCCGGTAAGTAGCATTGGGCGTATCAGGCAAACAAAGTCTCCGGAGTACTCTCCTTTGTTTTTCACGTCTCTACGCCGACAGCAGCAGTCGACACAGACACCTCGACGTGCCCAGCATCGCACGCGGACATTGCTCGCCAAAATCGTGCGGTCGTGACCACAGTGCCAAGTGGTGGTTGAACTTGGAAGGCGTAATTATAGCCGCGGGACTAAACACAATTACGGGCGCCCTCACAGCGCTTTCTCCTTCCCCACCTTAACCCTTGCTCTCATCTCTCGCCGTCCTTTGTACATGTTCGTTCACTCTACCACCACATCTGCCCTCTGATCTCTCTTGCCAGCTATGCCACCTGGTTCGCGAGCACAGCGCGCTGAAGCAAAGTACAACGTCGTTCTCGACTGTCAGTCTCTCTCTCTTCTACTTCATTTTTCCTCCTCTGCTCGAGCTCACAGGTCTCGTTCCCAGTTCCAAACTATGGCTTGCACGCAGCTGCTGCTGCAGGTAACCTAGGTCTCGTCAAGTACGCACTTGACCACGGCCAGCCAGTCAACTCGGCTCTCGATGGTCTTCTGCCGTTGCATGCCGCTTGTCACGGTGGCAGCGACTTGGTCGTTCGTTTGTTGATAGAGCACGGCGCAGATGTAAATGCTCCAAGGTACGTCCTTCGTTCTTTGTCGTCTCCAATCCGGATGTCCGACGGTGTTCATCCCTGTCTAGACTACCTCGCCGCTATGCCACCGAAAAATCTCGCGCTGCAACGCCTCCACTATCCATTCCTGGCCCTGCCGGCTTCACACCGCTCCATTTTGCTAGCTCCAACGGACACTCGGTGGTTGTGATGACCCTGTTGCTACATGGAGCCAGTCCAGACCGACCAGATAAGCACCGCACTACTCCTGAAATGGAAGCTCGCCAGAATGGGCACACGGATTGTGCGGACGTACTGCGAAAATGGTGCCACAATAAGGATAGGGACCTCCGAGAGCGAGAGGCAGCCGGCACATATCCCCCCGAGGATTCCTTTTCCAGGGAGGACAAGTCTCACCCATATTGTGGCTCGCTCGATTGCCGGGAATGTGCGACCCGCAAGAGGATACGCATGAAGCGGTCCATCGATAACGCTTTTCATATGCTCCGGCACTCACCCTCGCAAACCTCGACAACGTTTGCATCTCCTCAGTCGTCTGCGGGCATTCAAAATACCACATCGTTAACAGCAGAGGTAAAACCCTTAGGTGAATACACATTCTTCCCTACAAACACCTTGGCCGCAGATGATTTGCCACCTCGTCGACCGTCTTTACCTCACGTTCTCGAGGTTCCTCGAGCCTCAACCTCGTCACATCGCTCTAGGCGACCCTCCAACATGTCCACATCATCATCAAGACCTCGCTCAGCAGGAACCGATGCCGAACCGAATCAACGAGTCAAAAGCAAAATATCACTCCTTAGCATCTTCAAGAAGGCCAACGAGGTGCCCGTCGCTGCCGAGAGCAGCTCTACTTCAGCTTTGAACATGACGCCATTATCGAGTCACTCCAGCGATATGCTAGCGCCGACTACCCACCACCGATTGCTCAGCCAAGGGGCAAAGACTGACCTCCCCGTGCACTTGGCTGAGGTGCGCCACGCCGCGTCTCGCGAGAGCCTCTACGATCGCGGACGAAACCTTACTGCACCCAACGACACCTCTGGAAAACTCAGTCCTCCCGTCCGACCGGGAATTTTGCGAGCCCACGGCCGCTCTACGTCCTCAAGCCAGACATCGCAGGCAGACAGCACGCGCTCGGTGCCTACCGCCCAGTCCTCTGTCCGTGCGCTTCGGTTCGACGCCGCGCCTTCCCCCCACGCTTCACTCCCACGTCGGACAGACTCGTTCAAACACGGTGTGAGCCACGAGAGCCGGAGCCCGAGTCGGCATGTTCAGGGACGGGGTAGCAAGAGCCCGTCGAGGTCTCCCAGTCCCGGCTCCGGTTCGTTTGGGCTGAGGTTGGTGAGCGAGCCGGAGGTGGTGGCGGCGGCGGGCACCCCTTCTGTGGTGCTGGACAGCGGTCATGGGATTGAAGAGAACCATGAGGAAGAGGATGAGGATGAGTATGGGCATCCGGTCGAGCCGCAGGTTGGCATCAGAGACCTCGAAGCTCGGTTGTCAGGTCTGGATGTCGCTGAACTGCACAGGAACAGGAGGACCTCGATCCAGAGCACGGTATCAGAGGTGGACTCGCAAGATACGCTCACGACACACGTCTTCCAGTGTCCGTTTAGCATCAATCGGCCGCCTCCCGAGGACGCTGACCCGCAGCTGCTCGGACGGACCTCAACGGACAGTCAGAGTCGGATGAGGGGCAACTCGATGAGCAGCATGATCACAGATAGCAGCGCAGGCCCGCCGAGCAGTTTTGTGCCCACGCCGTCCATACAGGAATCCACACTCCCGGGACCCATCTTTTTTGCGCCTTCTTCGTCCGTCCCGAACGACCCTTCGCCGTTCGAAGGCGCAGACGACAGGAAGGATCAGGAGATTGTGGTTGTGCAGCCGAGATCTGGTTTGCCCGGAGGGAAACAGCAACGGCCCAAGACGCCTGGGGATATCGACATCAGGTCGATATCGACGCACGCGCAGGCAGAGGCGCTTGTTGCGCTTGCGCAGCGGCGGATTTTGGACAGTTACCAGTCCGGATCTGGAGGGGATCTCGACGAGCAGGAGATCAAGACGTTGGGTCTGAGTGTGAGCGAGGGGCACACGCCGTTGAGCGCTCGGCTGGCGGCATATGGGGAGAGTTTGGCGATTGAGAGGAGGTTTAAACAGCAGGTGGAGGAAGAGGAGACGAAGAAGAGGAGTGGGAGGAGGAGCAGTGCGTTGGTGAATTCGGTGTCGGCGAGTACGTTGGTAGCGGATCCTGGGCGAGTGAATGGGAGTGGTGAGGAGGAGGGTGAGGGTGGTGTGAGGGCTGTTGGGTTGGGGAGACAGATGAGTCTGCAGGAGAGGTCTTCAAGTAGAGAGGAGGGTGAGTCGTGGAAGCAGAATGGGAGTCTTACTTCTTGTGAGTGTAGAAACATCATTGTCAGGTTGCTTGAGTGGATGCTAACAATTTCTTTCATACCTAGTGCCAAAGCCTTCTAGGGCTTTACTCATCACTCCCCCTAGGATGGACGCAACGTCAGTTTCCAATCCTGAGCGTACATGCAGACTCCACCGTGCTTTTGGGTCCTCCAGCAACCTCAACATCTTGCCTACTGCCCCTTACTCGCAATTCAGGTCCGACTCGCTACCCGTAGAGCGTTACGCCTCTCCACGCTCACGTACACCTGATCCCCCCATCTACGACCCCCCGACACTCGGCGCCCCTCTCACGCGGTACCAAACCTGTCCGACAGAAGACTCGTACGGCTACGACAGTTCTGCGCGGACGCCAAAGGAACGACAGACTGCGCGGGCTCAGAAGTTGGCCAAGATGGGCTTCTCTGGGAGTGGTGGGGGAGACCACTTTAGGGAGACGTCGGCGGCGGCGGCGTATGTTCGTCCGCAGAGACAGCGGTTTGGGGGGATCAAGACGCTTGTTCAGTCTCTCACAGGCAAGGCGTAGCGGCTTGCTCGTTCTCTCCATCCAATAATCTTTAAATTGTGATCGTTTTCGTTCGTTTCATCACTTCCCCCCCCCCCCCCCATCGCATCGCATTGTTCTTGATTTCTTGGTTTGTTTTTGTTCATTCGTGCTTCCCCATACACACACACTGTCTCTTTCTTTCTTGGGCACTCCAATTCACCTGTTGATTATCTTTGTCGTCTGTATATTTTATCGTATTCGGAATCGCCCTCCCTCCCTCTCTCTCTCTCTCCCTTTTTCGGTTTTTTGTTTACCACTGGTTATTATCGTTTATCGTCGATTTTCTTTGTCTTTCTCTCTCTGTCAGGTCATCGCAACCCCGCTCATTCCTTTCACAATCCCCAGCAGCAAAGTGATTTTTATGTACTGTTTATGTTGTACTATGTGTTGCAATCTCATGTGTGTATTATTCACGTTGACGTACGACTCAGGGGGCGGGCGGGAGGGAGATGTGTGTATGATCTGTATCATAACTTGCCAGTGCATGGGCGGGAACGGGTACGGTTCTAGCGGTGTATGATGAGACTCCGTGTTCACAAGTTTCACCACGTAAATAGTACCGCTGCTATGCGTTGGCTGTGAGAAATTGGCTATGCATCCTAGTTTCATTTCTATGGTGTATGATAGGAGGCTAAGGCATGTCTCAACTTTTACAACGTAATTGCTGCTGGTGGCTTACTTCTTTCTCCCGCAGCTCTGAGAGTTAGTCACGTCCAAGGGGGGAAGGTGTATGTTTGGTATGTACTGATTATGACTTGGGATGGGCGAGTCCACCGAGTCCACCACACAAGAAAAAACCCCACCAAAAATAGCTTTGTTGACCCATTTTCCTCCCGGTGAGTAGTCTTTCGCTGATCGGAACTGCCAGCACTGATATAGCCTGCTCACTGTGATGTCAACGGTCCAATAGATTTTTAACATGTTTTCGACCGGAGGAGAGGACCGACGACCTGATGTTTGCCCTGTATTTCTCTCTTTTGATAGCGAAGTGTATATGTGATTGGCTTTAAACTACAGACATACATATACTTGAGTCTCAAAGCCCCAGTCCTCAGTCCACCAGTGTTGCGGCGCATTGACCAACGCGGTCATGGCCATGATACATATAGCCAAAAAGAAGGTCGGAATAACTCGACGATGTATCTCATAAGAGAGATACTGCATCAGGGGAGCGTTTGCCAGTTGCGTTGCTCCTGTTTAAACAGAATCAGACTCTTGCTACCTCAGCTCGATTGGCTCTGTTCATCTGCGGATACAAAGAGGTAACGAGGCTGGGTGGGAAATCCCTGGCTGCTATTAATTGCTCGTTAATGTTATGCAGCTGGCGATCCTACGTTTTTACTAGTTTCAGAACTTCAAGTCGCCCTCGCTCGCCGCCGGGCCCTGCGGGCCTGAGGAGAAGCACAGCGACCATCATCTGGCCACCACACTGTACTGAACCCTCACACAGGCTACAAGTATGTTTTCAACGAGTATCTCCCGTCGTACCGCCGGCGACAGGCTTTGACCATCTGGTCTATGTGCGAGGATCACATGGACATATGTGGGCTGCTATGCACGGAAGAGGTGCTGTCGTTGGTCGTGGTCATGAGGAGCATCCGTCCTGCAGTATTTAACCAGCCACTACAGCTCCTCATCTCACGACAACAGACTAACAGATGCATACCACAATCCTCACCCTCTTCTTCTGCGTCTCGATAGGTACTGCAATCACCCTTCCGTCTAGCCCACCATCCTCTGCGCGGTCGGTGGACCCGTCGCTTCTCAGCGTGTCCCTCGAGTTCTTCGCGTTCCCTGGGTACACGGCGTTGGCGGCTACTGAAAACTGCTTGAACAACCTCGGTGCTTTGCGAGGGGCGCCGCCTGCGATACGGATTGGCGGGACGACTCAGTGCGTTCGCCAGAGATCTCTGCCTTCTTCTCACAGTCAGCTAACGGGGGGCTCATGCAGAGATCGAGCGACGTACGATGCCAGCCTCGGCAGTGCAGTCAACTACACTGTAGCTTCGCCTGCCGATGCCCCCGACTCGCTCACGTTCGGTCCGCAGTTTATCTCGCTCGCGTCGCAGATGAAGGGAAACGTCACGTTGGGCCTGAACCGCCAGCTGAATAACCAGACCGCCAGTCTCGCTGCTGCAAAGTTGGCGAAGCAAAAGATGGACAATTTGTTTGCGATCGAGTTGGGCAACGAGCCTGAATGTGAGAGCTCTCTCTTTTTGTTTCTCCTGTGTAAAGGTTGATGGCATGCAAACTGAGGAGTGTTATAGTTTACGCGAGCGATTCGCCTATTATTGTCGCTGGGGGTGTGGGCTGGAACCAAAATGTGGACGCGGCGAGCGAAAAGTCTTGGTTCCAAACGTTCTCTTCTTCGGTATGTCGATCGCATTAAAACGACAGAGGTCATCCTGAAATGTGAGTAGGTTGGGAACATATTTCAAGGCGCTGTTACGCTCTCCTGGACCGCCGGCGGTACGCTCTCGAGTCTAGGTTCAGACGGAGCCGCGTTGCTCAAGTCCCTCTCGCGGCATTCGTATCCACAATCCGCGTGCGGCGGGGCGAGCACGAACCTTCCGAGTCTCATGAGTCACGCGTACGTCTCTGTCTATTCTTTTTTTGTTCATCATCATTCCCATGGAAAATCATATGCAGTGGAATTGTGTCGTACACGCAGCAGTATGCGTCCGAAGCTGCTGCTGCGCATGCGGCCGGGATCAAATATTTTCTTGGAGAGACCAACTCAGGTGAGTCTCACTTCCATCTGGTGGCCAAGAGTCATTCGTGACGGTCCCTCAGCGACGTGCGGCGGCGGCGGAATCAGCCCTGTGCGTGTCTTTTGATCAAAGCTTTCAGCTCACCCGCCGACTAACTTTCTGGGCTGGTGTTTTCCAGACATTCGGCGCAGCATTGTGGATCATTGACTATGTGCTGCAAGGCGCGCTGAACGGTGTAGATAGATTGTACTTCCACCAGGGTACGATCTCCAACTGCGTAAGTAGCCGGTGGGGAGAGTGTCTCAGCGATCGGCATTCTAAGCTAAAGAGAGATTATTTAGGCGTACTGTTTTTGGGGCCAGTCTTCCATTTTTACGCCGTTTTATGGGGCAGCGTTCGTCTCCGAGTTTCTGGGGACTGACGGAAGCAAGATCGCCATGCTGGACGACGGTACGAGTGCGGTGGGTGTATACGCGGTGTACTCGTCTGCGAACAAGCCGCTGAGGCTGTTGGTGGTCAACACGAACTACTTTGACGGAACTGGGACGCGCTCGAACACGACGGTGTCTGTGACGGGGCTGACGACGAGCTCTGGGACGAAGCAGGCGTTGAGGCTGACCGCGCCCAACGCGACTTCCCGAGTGGATGAGGGTGCTGCGGTGACGATAGGGGGGAGTGCTTCTTTCACGTCGAGCTGTGCGAGGAGTGGAACGCAGGCGACGGAGACCACGTCGGTCAGCGGGCACGCTCTGTCGGTGGTGGTCAGTGCATCCGAGGCATTGATAGTCTTTCTGTGAACGACTTGTATCGGACGTGAAATGTAAATGTTCGGATGTAATACTTTGCAATTGAATGCTAGTATGTGGGCGCCAACGCGAGGAGGATTGTGCGGCTGGCTGACATGACAGGGGCTCACACACTCTACCTCTTCCACAACCCACCATGTCTGCGGCTGACCTCGACCACATATATAAAAGCTAGCGTCGCGAGACTTGTCACCCCCCTCACCTTGACACAATCCTTCCACTTCAACCACCACCATGCCTGTCGCTGGCAAGGATAAGCAGCGTCCTCAGCTCCCACGCACAAAGTCCATGCCAAGCTTCGAGCAGGGTCCAGATGGTGAACTCGTCGAGAGAACCAAGGGTGGTGCTATCTCCAGGATGCGATCCCACAACGGAAACAAGCCTCTCATCCCGCAGATCTTCTTCTGCTCCCATCCAGACTGTCCGTCCAAGTTCACTCGCGCGACCCACCTGCAGCGACACATGCGCACCCGTACGTGTCTTTCTCCTTCCTGTCATGCATGCCCACGTCGACTGACCCGTCCAAGACTCTGAGCAGCGTCAGTACAAGTGTGAGGTGCGTCGTTGTCTCTCTTTCTCTCACTATTGCTGTTCTCACTCAATATGCCTTCCAGCGCTGTGCAGGCGAGTTCACCAGGAGCGACCTACTCAGCCGTCATAAACGCGCTTGTGGCGATCCGTAAGCACTCGCCTTATAGTCTATACTCTCCGTGTGGCTTATACAACTTCAGGAACAACGCGCACAAGTCACGACGCAGGTCTTGCCGAGGCTGTGTCGAAGGCAAGGCAAAGTGCGATCTCCAACAGCCATGCTCCAGGTGTCAGGGAAAGCAATGGCATTGCATCTACGACCAGCGCGAGTCACAGTCTCCCCTCTCGCCGTCAGCCTCGCGATTTGTCAAGACAAGATCGTCAATGTCACCTCCCTTGGCCGGACCGTCGCAGCCAACCCCGTATGTCCTTCCTGCGAACTCGCGGTATATGTATCAGCTGTCCGACGATCCTGACCTGCATCCCCTCCAACTTATCGAAGATAGACCTGGCAACACCCCCGCGCTCAACTATCAAGCCTATCGCTCGTACACGGAAGCACCCACCTCCACTTATGCTGAATCCTCCCGTGTGGAATCTTCGTATGCGGAGTCTTCATACGTGGAACCTTCATCTATGCCAGCTGCACAGTCAACATCCACAGCGCTCGGAAGTCGGGTGGAGGGCGCGAAAGACGTGAATAGCGTGATCAATACGATTCTTTCCGAAGACACCTTCCAGAAGCATTATTGGGGTGTTATCAACAAGATGCAGGATGGTATATCCTCCTCGATCTCTTTGCCTAATCTACCGGACGCTCCTGTCCCATGGGGAACAGCAAGTTCAAGTTTTCTCGACGTGCAACCGTTCATGGGTGCGGAACCAAGCTCAGACAATCTCAACGTGCACAGTCTGACGGGAATGTCGACTCTCATGATCAACCCTGCAGTGCCACGTCCCACGCCACCTGCCGTACCCCCACTTTCTTTTACTTATCCATCCGAGTTTACACATTACAGTGCGTGACCCTGTGGCCTTCTCCAACCTCGATGACTAACATCTATCTCTAGCTCACTTGTTCTACAACATGTTCCTTGCACAAATGCCTATCGTCCACACTCCTACGTTCACTGTCGACAACAAACCTCCTATCCTTATATCTGCGATGCAAGCCTGCGGTGCATTGTACTCACGAACGCCAGCCGCGTCGACATTCATTGATGGTACTCTGGCATCCGCTCGTGACGAGCTTGCTGCGGAGTTTGTACGTGATCGTCCTTGTTCCAAGATTGGAGTGGTAATTGATTAGATGAGGTTCCTTCTCAGGAGCAGAACACGGAAGATTACCACACCCAGGGCCACCTTATCTTGGCGGTTGTTCTTTTACAGACGATTGGCTTGTTCCACCAGATACCCGCGCAGCGGACACAGTCTACTCAATACCACAATATGTTGGTCACGGTGAGTTTTTTCTCACACTTTGACGTTACCCAAAAAATCGCGTTCTCACAGAGGGAGCAGATGATCAGACGCAGTGGTCTCGTGCGTCGGTTAACCAACTGGCGTCCGCCTACGTACGAAGAACTCGTCTTGGGCGAACGTGTCTGGTATGAATGGTCTTTCCACGAGACCACCAAGAGGTGAGTTATCGAGGCGCTTCGTTGTATCCTTTCTAACCAAATTCACTGATGATCCCATGTCTTCAGGGCTCTTTTGCTGTCGTATCTTCACGACACTTGTCATTGCATCTACTTCACGCTGCAACCAATTTACGGCGCCGATGAGATGACGGTTCCCTTACCCTGCGAGAACGGACTTTGGCAAGCGACGAACTTCAACCAGTGGAAGGACCTTTTATCCAAGGAATCGCCGTACGGCCCTATGCAGACTCGCCTCCGGCCGCTCGGCCTCCACACTGCGTTGTCCATGCTTGCAGACCTGCAGATACCCGATGACGCCCCTCCGCTCATCGTCACCCCCTTTGCACACTTTGTTCTGTCGCACGCCATCCTCCGCAAGATGTACACGGAATGTGTGGGACGTAAGAGCGACGAGAGGGAAGGAACGGAGGTCGTGGCGTATGTCATACAGGTCATGCTCCACAGGTGGCTTAGCAGCTGGTACGCGTCTCCCGACAGACCCGGCGGAGACGACGAGCTCGATCCCATCTTTTTGCACGACGCGCTGCCGTTCTATTGGATGGCCCAAGTTTTGCTTTTGGCTCAGAAGGAGAATTTGCTGCCGTTTGGGGGGAACGAGGGTACGCAGCAGGACAAGAGCGGGGAGGCAAAGTATGCGTTGGTGAAGGAGTGGCTCAGGTTGATTAGGGAGTTGTTGAGGCAGGGGAAGCAGGGGCATACGTTGTTTTGGGACGAGTTGACGAAGATTCGGATGTCGGAGGAGGCGGGGAGGAGGAGGGCGCCGAGTCCGAATGGACTGCGCGGGTTTTTTGCGGAGAGGGATTGAGGGATTTGACGACTGCGTTGGGGGTCACTCTTTTTCTTTCTTTCTTTTTTCTTTTTTTTATTGCGAGAGGATACGAAGTCTACGATACGTGGTTACGACCCGAGTTTGGTTACGAGATTGTTTCATGAACAGTGTAGATACGTGGATTTGTTGGATGTACCTTTCTTTGCTGGATATATACCACTAGGCGATTGGTTTTGCTCTTTGGCTTGGCGAGGCAGTCAAAGCTTCGCAGGAGACGTGAGAATGGTAACTATTCAGTCCTCTGTTGAAAAACGTATCTTGAGGTTTTACTCGAGGCTGAGTTCTTTGGTTCTCAAACCCGACAGTACTTGTTTGTGGATTGCCACGTAAACAAGATCCTACTAGTAGATACCACGTCCACCGACACGACACATTGATCTGGAGCGTTGCCCTCACCGGACACCATGTTAGCCGGGTAACCGTATATACGTCCGAATTGAGCTTGCCTTCTTCTTGGTGGCGTTCACGATGGAAGCGCTGGAAGAAGAAAAAACACCTTTTTTTTTCTTTCGCAAGTACCATCCTGATTCCTTGTACCATTCAACTTGTTCAAATTGGGCTGAGACTGTGTAACTCGCTGTAAGTCGTACTGAAAAGACTGGCTGCTTCACTTATACTTGGCAGGTATAACTCGCCACAAAAAAATACGGACTCTTCACGTTTCCTCGTCACGGTGTTTCCAGCACAAGGGCATGTGCACACGTCCTGTGCTTCAAGGGATATGGTACAAACTGGTATAAGGTGGGTATCGCAATTTTCTTCTGGGCTACTAGTCAATGTTACTAACTCACGTGAAGATACCAGGCCCAATAAATTCTTTCCAACCGGTCACAGTACTCATTCTGCTACTCGTCTCCAGCCTATTGACATTTGTGATAACCGCGGCTACGCATATCAAGTCTCCCAGGATCCTTGCCATAGTCTGTTTGTGACATCAACTTATGCGGGTACCCGGTTTGGGGTGGCTCTGGAAAGCCGTCTCAATATAGTCCGCGTAAGATGTCGTCAGAATCAGATATTTCCCATCCTCACTCCCATGTAGGACGTGGCTGTCCCAAGAACATACAGATCGATACGCACAATTTTCTTGCCCAAATTACGGTGTGCTGAGTGAGTGGATTGCCCTAACACACACCTCGTATCTCACGCGCGTGTAGTTCCCGCAGCCTTGTCTGCAACTGACCCAATATCCCGGGGTTTGAATCCAACGCGTATCAGAAAGGCGTCGTCATCCTTTCATGAATTCAAGGTGACCAACTGCGGACAATCAGTTTGTACACTTCAGATCTTCTCCTCACTCCTCGTAATCCGGGGCCTGGCCGACAATTTGCTGATCGCGATGGATTCCAAGGTAGGGGAGCCGGTGGTTTCGTGTACGTTCGTGCTTCGGCAAAACAGGTGAGTAGTAACGCTTGCGACAAGCTTTACAAGTGGAAGTGTAGGGTCAGGGCTTACATCGCATTCCGACTGATAACCTCGGATACTACCCACGGAAACTGAGCAATGACTGCGAGTAGGATGACTCAGTGGATGTCTCTCCCATCGACGATGCGGTTCTCTGCCAGTGGGGCGACGAACGCGGATGATTGGTACGAGGTTTTCGTGCACAGAGCGTAATTTGTGCTTGCTGATACTCTGCGTCAGGTCCAACAAACTCCGTAAGCTCTTACGCAGTCACTTAGTTCCGTGGCGACGCACATCGTCTCCGATCCAAAGCCCGACCATAGCCGCTGGTAAGTTCGACCGCCATATGCTAGATTAGGTTGATAGCCACTCTTTCCGCTTGCGACTAAAGCTACCTAGAAAACTGTCATACGGTTCCTGGATGTCCTGAGGCGACGCTTATTACTTGCAGGGAAGCCTGATTTGGACGCTGACGAGCCATCATAGAAGCTTTCGTGAGCATTCTAGCGGCTGGTGGGTTTGCAGCTGCTTTGGTCTCAGTGTAAAGCCTAAGGCAGATGATATTAAAAAGCCTGTTGGCCATCCACTTGGGCCGCTGCTAGAGAATGCACACTGCTTCTCCGATTTCTCGGCCTCGAAAGAGCACTTAGGACTCAGCGCCACATGGCGGCCGTTGCGGCCGTTGCAGCGCTCTGTAGGCGCAGGGGACAAAGATATGGGGCATCCCATGTCTTTTGTCCTCTACGTCTCCGTTCCCTAACTCAAACCACAGCTGCTCCTGCGCGTCTTCCACGGAGCTTGGCCCACATTCATCACACGTCACGCCCTTTCAAGACCGCCAAGAGACTGTGACTCGCCTCCATGGGTTTCCTGCCCTCCATATTCTCGGTCTCGGGCCATGCACTGCTTAAAATTCTCAACAGGTGCTGTGTACTTAGCCAAAAAAAATGCACAGTAAGGCCAGCAGGACATTTTGCGTCTTTGTGCTTGTACCTGGGCATGGCCGTTTGGATGTTGACCTGCGCCGGAACTCGAATAAAAGCTGATCTTTTGTGAGTTGCTCATCTTCACTACTTCCGTTGCCCTCCCCTTCCTTGCTCACATGCATCTGCTCAACAATAAGCGCTTTGCTTCCGTCGCCGCTCACATGCATCTGCTCAACAATAAGCGTTATGCTTCCGCCGTCGATTCTCCTCGCGTGGTTGCCATCGCTTCTGCGGAAGAAGCGCCATACGCCTCGTCGATAGACGACTGGGTAATGCTCGGCGAAGTATCCTCAACCAAACACGATTCTCCCTCGCTTCCTTCCGCTGCTTTCAGCCCGCCTGAAACCCCGTCCACCTTATCCTCCAGTTCCAGCTCTCTCAGCCTAAGGAAACGCGTGTTCGACCCGCTAGGTTTCAGCACCTTACCTCTGCCAACCAGCTTCTCCGCTGACGGCTTGTTGGACGCTGGGATGCGATTCTTCGAAAACACCACGGGCTTGTCTACTACCAACGCCGCTCCGGGCTTCTACCAGGCTTTGTGCATGTTTATTGTGGCGAGCCTATTAGAGTCAGCGGCCGCTCCTTTGGCACCCCCTCCATCACCCTCGTGTCCTCCCAACGACCTGCCCGACTCCTTCCCTGACACCTTAGAGGCCGCTCTTCAGAGTGCTTTGGATACTACCCTAAAAAGCAGCCAGGACGGCCTTCAGGTCGCACTGCCTGATCGCCTTTCGGACGACACTCAGCAGGACCTCGATGGTGATGCACATGTGCCCTCGCACGACGACTTTTGGGACGGCGTGGTCGCAGAAAATGTTCGCGCCTGGATTCTCGCCTGCGAAATGTCCAAGGTACCCGAGGATGACTCCGGACTGGAAACTCCAGGTGTGAACAGCCGTTACCTAGTGACAGAGCAATCCTCTACCCTCTCGCGTCATTCCGGCTGCACAAGCAGGCTCTCCATCTCGGCTTCGTCCACTGGCAGCAGCTCTCTATCAGAGTCGCCCTATCCCTACCAACGTCTCTATTCCGACACGGAGGCCGACGAAGATGGGTTAATATTTCCTCTGCTAGACGCTTGACGTCCTTCGAGTACAGTGTAGAGCTGCAGGCGGTACCTGACGGTTTGTTTGGGCCGGCTGGCGAGTAGTACGAGCTGCTTATACTTCCAGTTCTTCTCCGACTCGTAATTCTCCTGGTGGCTGAATTAATTATCAATTCTGTGTAGCTAATTTGTTCCTTTCACGTATGACCCTTTCTCTCTTCAATACTATTCTTCAGATTAATGTGCACGTGCAATACTTACTCTACCCAGCAGGATCGAGTCGAAACGAACCGGTACGAACGTGTGCATCCAGACCGGGTGTTACATGCTACGGACTCACAGCAGACTCTCTTTCCTAGTAACTCATCGCGATAGCTCCGGACTGAAGCCCACAACCCCGATAATGACCCATGATATTCTCCGGTACACATAGGACTATGAGAGACGATGATCAGCTTCGGGTCGCCGTTGCGAGTTGGGTAACGAAATGTGTTCTACTGCTTTTGAGCACAAGTTGCCCTTAATGATCTACGGCGTACTATGGTAGTTCGGCACATCACGGTGACAGCCAGGTCGCAGCTGCGGCTTCCAAACATGAAGTAGCACTTCAACTAATGCAGGTATATGAACACTATGCAGCTCGGGTACTTTACCGTTGGTACACTGTCATGGCGATCAGCGAGTGCTGTGCTCGGTCTGCCAGTGGGCTCACCGACGGGAGTTGATGGTAATGGTGGTTCTATGATGGCCAAGGTTGCAAATCTGCCCGACAGCAAACCTACTAGACATTTGTCAAGACCTCCAATGGGCATGGTGATACAGGACACATACAGTATATATTTTCTGCGAGTCGAACGTCCAACGTGAAGCGCGTCTGGACGGACACGGGCAAAGCCAAATTATATCCTCACTTCAGTACTTAGAGTAACAATACACTGCCACTTGGTTTTACATTGCGTGCGTGACCGCTAGGAGTAAATGAAAGAAAGACTCGTTGAACGGATAGCATCACAGTGGCCGCACGTTCTGTTAAATCCGACGGTCAACGTGTCGGGCCTCTATCTTTGACAGGAGCTTCCCACAGCCACGATGTGAATGTTTCAACGTTTTTGAATCGTGAAGCCGCTGTTCCCAAGGCATCAGCTGTTGGCAGCAAGCTATGGCCGCGGAATGCAAGTAGTAAGCCATCCATTTTCAGTATAATTACTAGTGCTGATCATGATTGTGGCTGTTATGCCAGGCTCGTAACTTACACAAGTCTCAGATAATCGGTAATGAGTAAGATGTTTAGGTCACTTGTCAAGGAAACGCTGCCAGTGTTGAGGATCGCCCGAGGTTTGCTATAGTGCATGCCCCGATTTGGGCTGATTTCGACTGTTATGTATTACTAGAATGGCTCCGGCGTTTGGCTTCCTTCAAGTTTTTGGGTAGTAATGTGAGGAAGATACCAGTGCGTAGACTCATCCCCAAGAGGTATTGGCAATCAGCTCACGCAATGATGTCGTATCAATCTCAGATCCTTCGGACCGAACGAGCTTTTGAACGTGAATCTCTAAAGCAGTGTATGTCTCACAAAAGTGGGCCGAACGCGGGATGATAAGTACGGTAGAACCTGCTGTGTCTTCTGCGTATAGCCACCCTTGGTCACATGTGAAACTTCTTTCAAGCCCGCGGCCAAATGAGCAGCGTCCTGTTCAGCCGTAGTTCGTCCATTCGCCCCATACTATGTAGTAGTAGTATACATCAAGAAACAGTGCGAATTAAAGGCAGCCGCTACCCGAGCTTCCAACCGCTACGGAGAGCTCTGTAGTCACTGCAGACTTTCTTTTGTTTCCTGATGTACTCCCTCCTGAACCCTCTTGCCAGTGTGCACATCGCAAGCATTAAACATCGCGCTCCTGTCATTAGACGACGGGGAAAGCTTTGCCACAGCAGGACAGCTCGTTGGTTTGCAGAGAGGGCTGCTGAAAGCATGAATGACGGTTTCCCACTCAAAGCCATATTGGATAGCTTGCTACCTTTTCTTGCGTCTTTGCAGGAGTGGGGGGCAGGACTCGGAGCAGGCCTTGTTCTCGGAGGGCCCCTCCACAAAAGTATCACTCGATTCCGACATCGTACTACCCTGGGCATCGAGCCTCATGGGTTTTGTAGAGTATCACGATCGCGCTCACGACATCCGGTCTTGAACACGCCTTGGGGATTGTGTTTGCTCTCACGGTCCGTTCCCCTGCATATCCTGTACGACAAGGTGTGTGGAACTAGACATGCGTTGGCCATTCCAGCCCTTCGATCACTGCGTGCCTCTAGAGACTTTCCTCAGGTCAAGCATTGACTTTAAATCCTAGACTCGGACGTATCATCGCTCAGCTGCTGAGTGGGTACCTCGCTTGCGGATGAATCTTTGTCTACGTGCAATGTCACTACCTCATCCAGGCAAGTATCCTGGCTGTCCTGTACTACGAGCAATTCAACGTACTCACAATATATCCGCAAAGGGAAGAATTGAGCTGGGACTGACTAACTGCCTTGGAGGGCGGTATACGCACGCATTGGTGATCACGCCGCCCCGCTGGTATTGTGAACCTGTCGGTACACCAATTGACACTCGTCTTCTTTAATGAGTTTGTCTGCGACGTCCTTGTCGGTGTCCTCATCCGGGGTGCCTCCGACTCTTCTCGGCTCGTCACTCTGACTGGAAAGGGCGAGTATACATGGGTCAGATAGTCACTGGGCCTCTGGGGAGATCTATAAGAAGCATGAGCACGAGGTCCATGCACACCGAATGCGTCGCTCATTGTCATCAACTGCCAACTCCCGTCGGCTTGTCACGTCCCTTCCGACGAGATTTTCCAGCCCGGTAAATACAGTTACATCTGTGAACGTGAGGTTGACCATGAAGAAGACCTTGCTGGGCTCGCAAACGCGCTAGACGGTGAAACAGCAACGGACGTTGGAATGACAGCTCGCACCGCAAAGATCACCGGTTCTCACTTAACGACCATCTGGGCATCGCACACGCTATAGTTGATACGAATTCAAACAGCACCTCTTATTACATTTTGGAGCCGGCGACGGCAGCAAAGTTGATTTGGGACGATCATTGCGAAAGCCAGGTACGTTGTTGCTCGCACGGTGCTGACGGTGCCCTATCGATCTTCCTATCCAATGAAAAGGGTAAAAGTAGACCAGAGCGTGTTGACTGTCTGAGATTGGAATGCGGCAAAGTTCAGACCTGAGACTTTTCCGACTGGTTGGTGCTGGTCTGATTTGGGAATGCCATTTGAGGTGTCAGTAGGGCAATTGAAAACCACATCACTGTAACGTCGTAATATTACCTGTTGAGGCAGTCAGAGAGTTGCTTTAAGGGAAACAGAACACCACACATACTTTGTAGGACAGCACAGCGCAATCAACGTCAATCCTCAAACTCCATTGCCTGATACCGTCGAGCTTTCTTATTAGGGTTTGCTAGAGACGCGCCTTTAACAGGCCGGGCAGCCGGTACAGCTGTTTCTGGTTTGGCAAGCGGATGTTGATCAAGTGACAGAATGAACACGCAATTACGCAAACGTACTCGCTCTAGATGCCAACAGGTTGTCAGGCTGAGCCGTCTCAACTTTGCGTTTGGCGTCTTTGACCTCCTGATGCGCTCTCGCTAGCTCAGCCTTGAGTTCTTTGATCTGTTCGTCTGCTTCAACTTCTGCGAGTGTTGCTGCGTGTCGGGACGATTTGGCAGTCTTCTCAGTGTGTCCCAAACTTGCTTCGCGTTTGCTTGACGAGGCTGTTGACGTTGTAAGAGCGGGTGTGAGAGCGACAGGAGTACGCCACGCACGCCGAGGATTCAGGGGCTCATGATAAGGCGTTGCCAGGTTTCCGGATGGATAAAGATGACAACTCCGAGATTTCTGCGCTTGGTTTGCTATCTATAGATTCATGGTGTGACATCAACCATCAACACGCCGCAGTGTAGCAACCATCGAGCGAGCTGCAGTACCTCGGCAAGGATCTTTGATGCGTAAGCCGCAGCCTCGATCGGATCCAGTTGGCCAAGAGGTATATGGACAGGGGACTTTGCGCTGGGGTTAAGCGTCAGCTGACGGCGAAAAATAAGCACAAGATGAGACGCAGCACAAGTCATCGAAAGTCATACAGTGATTTCTGCGCCGCTCTCTGTGCTCCAGTTGCCGATGAAGAGCTCGCCTTTGACGATATTGTCAGCGAGGCGTTCAGAGAACGTCTCGACGAGCTTGTTGGAAGCACTTGTGTTGCCCTACTGCTGACGTGATTTTGAGGTCATTAATTGTGCGAATGGGCAGCTTACCAAGAACCTGAAAATATCTTTTTCGGTCCAGTTACCCTTCCACCACCGCCCCTCCGCTCCTGTCAACCCAAGATGCAACGTCCAGTGTGCACCGTCCACGGCTGAGATCAGAACAAATTTATTGGTACCTTGGTAGATGAGTTGAATGAGCTCGTCAACAGCACCAAAGTGGGAGATCATGTCGAACTCCGAGTCTGCCATTATTCCAGCACGCAGGCGGGCGGGTGGTGGCCACGGAGTGGTGGCTGGCGCTAGCAACGGTCACGGCCAGGAGACAGTCACATGAGAGATAGATGGCAACTTGTTCTTTTGCCGACTTGCCGACGAACGTGAGATCACTACCAATCGGTCCGAGGAAAGATCGCGATAGCGGTGTTTGTGATGGGAATATCATAATAATAATCTGTGTGTCCGCTCCGGGCTCCGGTGCAGTGCATACCGCAAAAACGCCGATACTTGTGGTAGCCTCCCTACCCTGACTCACTCGGTTTGAGAATGTGTTTGCATTGTCTACCATGCACACAAACTACATACGACTCTGCAGGGACCCTGCAATAATGGCTTTGCCGTTGTAGACAGGCGCGCGTGTGTGATCTTCGAGGCCCCTATCAGGCCCGCTGCCAAGTTACGAAATTTGGGCTACGCAGTTTCACTGCTTCAGTGATGTCAAGAGCAGGGTATGTGTGTTTCAACTGCAATCTCATAAATACCGCTGCTCACGCTCTTCTATCTCCTCAACTCTGAGAGTTCCCCTTCGTTTCAGGTCAAATCACGCAAGCAAGCACTGGCTGGTGCGTAACCAGCCCCACTACGCAAACTCGAATGCTCCTGTTGACATGTTCTGTAGCTCATCTTGCCTTTTTCTCCCCGCTCCCACTTTCATCTGAACCGTCGATACCTACGCCCGAGCGAGCTCAAATGTCCCATACCCTCTTCAGCTTCGTCATGCGCTTCACCATCGTTGCTCTCGCTTTACTCGCTACCGCTGGCCCCGCCGTGTCTCTACCGGTCGATTCTGTGTCGGTCGATTCTTCGTCGGTCAAACCTACGTCGGCTGATTCTCAACCGGACGAATCTGGAGCCTTGTTCGGCGCCGATTACGATAGAGACACCTGGTCGCACGGCCTCACCGCAACATCCAACTTCTTGAGCATAGCCAAGCTTGCTGCAATTCCCGCCTTGATGACGTGGTCAGGTAACACGAAACGCAACGACGATATAGCGGTACCTATCAGACCCACGGCTCAACCCCATTCCGCCGAGGATGATGATGATTGGCATTCCGCACATTCCAATCTCGACAAAGACGATGGCGAACCCAAAAAGGATACGCCTGCTACACCGGAGGAACCTGAAATCCAGATATTACGCGGGTTAAAACTTCTTCCTATGGTAGCCAACGGCACCTTACTTCTCACAATGATCGCCAGTATCGTTTCCACGCTCCTCTCCAAGATGTATACAGCGCAACTCGCCGCCATAAACGCCGCCCTCAACGCCGCCCCAGGCAACCACACAGCCAACCACACCACACGCGCATTTTCACTTCAGCGTCGTGAACCGAGTATATGGGATCACCTAGGCAATGGAGCTTTCATGTTCTTCAATTTATTCAGCTTTGGCAACAGTGCCAATTCAATTGCCTCCGTTGCGATGCAGGAACATGCGCTTAAAGCAGCTTATCCTGGCGGCAGTAAGCCCAACAGCACCGCCAGCATCGACACCAACAGCACTAGCAGCAGCAACAGCAGCAGGCAAGTAGACTCTGCTCATCAAAGAGTCGCGCGTAACACTCAATCTGCTATCTACAGCAGCACAAATCAGCGTCGCGGAGAACCTGTACAGCTTGTTGAACTACTCGAACGCCGGGAATATGACGACGCGTTAGCGCTTCTCCGAACTCCCTACGGCAGTGGTGACAGCAGGTAAGTCGATTTTTCACCTCGATGTTGCAGCCGTAATATTCAATTTCTCTCTCTGCAGTCCTCCCGATGGAGAACCTCCAGACTTCGCTCAGCTACTCGATCGCCAGGACATCGCTAGCGACGCGTCGGGTCTTCTCCAAATCACCAGTGGAGGTGGTGGCAGCAGGTTAGTCGACTTGATACGGCGTTGCACCTGATATTGAATTTGTTTATTCTGTAGTAGCACACCCAAGGCTCGTCGCGATGAACCCACCGAGAGTTCTGCAGAGCCCTCGAGCGTTGACGACTTGTTTCATGAACTTCTCTCCCGGTAAGTGGTTTTCAACCGCCCATTGGCAAAGCCAGCACTGACATAGCAGATGACAGAGAGGACCAGCTCCGAGACCGTGATTTTGATGACTCCGTCGAGAACACTGCGCGCTCCTCGAACCATGAGGCTCGCAGCATCGACGATCTCGAATGAAGGAGAGGGACCGACATCGCAATGCGGGCCCTCATCCTTATGATTTGTATATTGTAGTTGGAAGTTTGAACACGATGGACTGTATTGTACTTTTAACAAATGTAGGGAGCGTGGGTTGACTGGAGCACCCCACGTTCCTGGTTTTCTACTCTGGGTCATGGGGCGTTTGTTGCGAGCGAAGCGAGCATACATTGATAACGGGGCGCAAATCCCACTTCCTGGCGTCTAACCACATGCACCAAGCGCCAGTTCTCCTCCTCACATCCTCAGTCGATGTCTCTTTCGTTTTGCGTCCAAAAATGAATGACAAACATCAGACTGTACTTTTGAGTCATATCACAGCATAGTTGAGTCTTTGACTTGCATATACTGGGCATGGTGTGCTGTTCTCAGTGCCATCTGCCTTGGCCGGTACTACACAACTGCACCTCCATGAGTCATGACTGCCATCTCTGCCAAACCACCTACTCTTGACCTCAGCAGTTTAACTGTGCTCTCTAAAACAGCCTTGAGCCCACTTTCTGCCTTATCCATCCTTGTTGTGCTGTTGAATGGACCTCTTCTCGGTTTTCCACTCCAGCGCCGCTTACACGCGCAGCGCGTTGTCTTGGCCGTCTCAAGCCTTTTTATGTTATGGATTACGACCACGTTCCCTGTTTACACATAGATTTCACCTTGAAATACTGCGTAGCGAGCCCGTTCGTCCTAACGATCCATATTGTAAACTCGGTGCTCGGAGCGTTGCACTGAGGAATTTGTGCCAAATGTTTTCAGAAATTGCATCAATTTGTACGTGTGCTTCATTGGAATCAATCCAACAATTTTGAGCCCTTTAAAGTACGGTAGGGTGACTGCAAGAAGAAACGTCGCGGTTGGTCACACGGGCCGCGTGTATACTCTTGGTCTCGGAGAGTGCAATGGTGCCGCTTGTTCTTGAGAGGTACACTACCCACTTGTTGCCTTTTTTGGGACTTTGAGCGCCAAAGCTCAGATTTAGATCATTCATCATGACGATCACCCAGTTATGTATTGACTGATATAGTGAACTCTAGATCTGCGTGCCTCCAAACGATAGCTAAATATGCACTATGTGACTGTCCTAGGTGGTGAGATGGATGTCTCCCTTACTGTGGCTAGCTTTTAACACTTGACGACAGCATACCATAGCTATCCAACATAGTATTGGAACCCCGTTGTTCCTTGAAACCGAGAACTGCGCATCCTCGACCGTTTTCCGGCGAGTCCTTCCACACAGTGAAACAATGAAGACAGTAAACGTAGCGAGGGGGCATACGGCCACGCCTCGCTCATGCGCTCACAGTTCACTTCAAGGACGCCTCCGCACGACTGCCATCACACTGCTCTCTCCCGGGTCGTCCAGAGTCCATGTAACTCATTTGACAAGGCAGCAAGGCACTGCTGATTTTGAAGCTGATATTACTTCACGCGACGATGTAATACACTCTCCAGAGCCACCCCTTCTTCCCAAGCAATCGCTGCTCTCTGTCTTGATCATCAATGCGGTCCGTCACGTCATCCTTGTATTCATCCTGATACAAGTCGACTTCGGCAGTGTCCACAATATCAAACCAGTGCGCGGCCTTCGTGGTCACTGTGCCAGCCGACGTCCCAGTAGTCGGTGCGCCTTCGGGGTCGACCGACTGGCGTTTGGGAGCACGAAGTTTGTTCAGGAAGAGCCAGACGAGGTACATGACGAGCATGACGGGTATCTCGACGTAGAAGGAAACAAAGTCGACGGCCGAGAATTTCGGGATCACCGAAGACCAACCCTGGACTACCGTTTCATGTAAGCGCGGTGGATGGGTGCAAGGTGAGAGAGGAAACTTACTGATGATGATAGCGGTGACGGCGATGACAACAAACGGAGGGCCCCAGGGCCACGTCCATCCTGCACGAAATTTGAGCTCGTTCAGCGATCGTCCTTGGCGTATCCAAGCGGCGCGAAATCTCCAGCTCGAAAGCCCGATTGATACCCATGCAATCTGCGAAGAAATGAGTACTATCTGTAATGCCGCTTGAGATGTCTAACTAACCTGATTAGAGACACCAACGATATTTTGCAGCCACCCCCACAACTCGCCGCTGCCAATGAAACTACTCCCGAAGCACAGTATACTGACACTACTTGTGGCGAAGAGGGCCGGGAGGGGTATGCCAGATTTAGTTGTCCACGAAAAGAAACGAGGGGCCTGAGCGGTTGGACGAGTGACGGAAAGCCCGTACAGAACGCGAGTTCCAGCGAATAGGGCGTGGTTGCCAGCAGATAAGACAGATGTCAGGATGACTGTGTTCATGAAGGAAGCGGCGACATCTGAACGTGTGTGACTTCAGAATCGCGGGAAAGCGGTTGGGATAAATGATGACTTACTCGAGCCGACCTCCTTGAAGACGATCGTGAATGGAGATGTTGTCGTGCTCTTGTTTGACAAGTTGGGATAGTCCCAAGGAACTGCGGAGAGGGGTGAGAATACTATTATGGTCATTCGAGACGTAGCGCACCATTGAGACCGATGAGCAGGATGGTGATGAGGTAAAAAAACAAGATCCTGCAGATTATACGTTGTCAATGAAGCGTTCCTCTGAGAAAGCACGGCAAGTACCTCCAGAAGACAAACTTCACGACTCGAGGCATATTTCGAGATGGGTTTTTGGTCTCTCCGGCTGTGATGCCAAGAGATTCCGTCCCTCCATCTAAATTCATACCATGAGATCATCAGTATTTGGTCGTGCTTTGGGAAAAGACATATACTGACAAGCGAAACTGGCTGTAACAAAGACCCTAGCAAAACCGCCGAAGCCTCCAACAAAGGGTGCACCTGGGATATGCCAATTCTTCGCACCGATGTAGTGATGCTCTTGGTTTACCCCGACATTGACCAGAATGCCGACAACGATGAAGATCACGATTGTGACAACCTTCAATGACGCCAGCCAGTACTCTAGTCACTTGAGCGTAAGCATGAGATAAAAGCCACTCTAAACACTCTTACCCAACTCTCCGTAGGCCCGGACATGCGCCGAGTTGACTGCGACAAGGAAGACCCAGAATAACAAGCTGATCACCCATGGGTGCCACGGCGTCCAGAATTGCAACACAAGCTGAGCGGCGGTAAGGTCAGAGGCAACCGATACAGCGTCGTTGAACCAATAATTCCATGACAGCGCGAAACCGTAGGAAGGAGAGAAGAAACGCGTCGCGTACGCGTTGAATGAACCTGCGAAATGTGACTATGACGTCAGAGTAAGCACCAATTTTAGAGTCAGCCCGTACGTACCTGCGACAGGATATTGAGTGGCCATCTCTCCCAACAGAAGAAGGGTTATATATACGATGAATCCGACTATCGCGTAGCAGATGAGAATGCTAGCTGGTCCCCCTTGCGCCAGAGACCGGCCTGTTCCCAAGAAGAGACCTGTGCCAATGGTTCCGGCTATAGCGATCATAGACACTTGTCGTGTCGAAAGGCCACGGTGCAGCGCATGGTTTTTGTCTGCAGGAGGCAGAGGCAATGCTCCCACTGGCAGCTCTTCGATGTCCGCGCCGGTTGCAACATCCTCGTTCAAAGAAGCTTCGGATAGAGAACCGGCGTATTGTTTGTGCACATTATCTGACATGATGTCTATAACGCGAGGAATACCAGGCGAAAGACTGAGCAATGGTGTGGGAAGCAGAAACTAGAGAAATTCTCACCTGAACTTCGGAGCGTCCAAATGCTAGTAGGCTAACGCCGGACTCGCGACAAAAGCTCTGGAATGCTGTCTAGCTTCAAAAATAGAAGCTACAAGACGGGTATGAGTGAAAGTGCGAAGCAAGAGTCGGGTGAAGCTAAAATTTTGAGGTGTTTGCGACAGAAAAGCTTATATGTAGTCCGAGAGAAGCTGTTCAAACGAGTCAGATTTCCACGTTACGCAGCAAGAAAATCAGTAGCCTAGTGACGGAGGCTGGACAGTACAATCATGATAAAGGGACCATCTGGATTTCTTTTCTCTACCTCAGCAAGCTGCTCTCTGCCAGCTGCTATTGGTTGATCGCAGATACTTTGGCGTTATTTGGCGTCATCATGGCGTGCAATCCTGACTAAGCAACATCAAATGGCTGTACTTTCCCTTTCGAGGATGTCGGACAATTCCGAATGAACGTCTTGTTGCCTCACTCCAGTATGGACGCAGATTGAGGTCAGTAGGAATATACGTCGCGCTACTCATGCAACGCTCAAAACTTTACAAAGGGAGCCAGCTTCAAGCTAGTAATTTAGCTGGAGTCTTATCTGACTTGCGGATCCACTCAGAGTGCGCCGTACAACAGAGGATGCCTATGAGTCAATCTGCTACGTCTTCAATGTCTCGCAGACCGTCGCTACAGACCCCGTTTCAGGCCCCCATCGTTGAGATCTTTTCAGACTCCCGCTCGCATGGTCCACAGGGGCCTACACGTCATGTTCGGATTGCCCAGGCCGCTTCTCAAGGTGGAGGAGCAATTTCCAAAAGCGAAGATGGCGTGAGATGTGTAGTGGCAGGCAAAGATTGTGCGTATAGTCTACGCATCCCCATCGCGTTTGTGCCTGTGTGCCTGTGTCTATGTGCTGACATCTCGCGCAACAGCGTTGCGAATCCTACGCATGTCTGAGCCTGGAGTACCACACTCCGCAGACCACAAATCATCCGTCGGAAGAGACGGGTATCGAATCGACGCGTCCCGTAATTTGTGGACTGGAAGTGGCCTCAAAATTGACAGCGCCAGCACAGATGTCGTATGGGGTCATGGCAGTATGTCCTATGCTCCTCTTTCCACAAAAACGTATCCTAAAGCGCGATTCGAGACTTCAGTAATAAGATTTTAACTAGTGCACGGAACGGCGAGCTTATCATGTGGGATCTGAACAAGTCTGGACCTACAAAGTACGGTGAGCGTTCATGTTGAGAGGTGGATTGGCGTCATCGAGGACTTACGACGATTCTCACATCAGAACGTCGCGTTCGACAACACGTCCGTTCAATTCATAAGATAGCATACTCTAACGTCCTTCGTGACTACTGCATTACTGGCTCTGCAGATGGAGACATCCGTGTCTGGGTTTGTTTGGCTGGCAGTTTTATCACCCGAGGATGAGCTCAAATGATGATGGGCAGGATCTCCGCATTCTGACGGACTGCGTTATGAAAATTCGACATCCCACTGCAGTGCGCTCCGTCGTGTTCTCACCAGTTCATTGGCAGCCGCGACATGCGGTGACAGGTCTTGACAACGGGAATATTTATCGGTACGTTGTGTGTCCTACTAGCATTCAACGGCTGTAACGTATACTTCAGATGGGATTTAAACATGGGTCAGCGCGGTCAACTGGATAGGATACCGTTAGCCCATTCCGGCCCAATTCTTACGCTGGATTGGACGCTTCCTGCAACTCTCTCATCGTCACCTACCAACCGCGACAGTGGTTCTATTGGGCCTACGCGAGGCACTAATTGGTACAGTAACGTTGGTGTGGGTCTCTTTGATGATCTCGCTGGAAATCCGCCTCCTACCACCGAAGGTGAAGGAGCCGGCGCGGGATGGCTTGCAAGTGGAGGCTTGGATTGCTGCGTCAAGGTAGCCTAAGGCACCTCGAATGCTGAGCCTCGGCTGAAATCATTTTGTAGGTTTGGGGTATGACGCCTGCGAGCGGGGATGCTCACATCTCCCGCAAAGCAGTGTATACGATGCACACGTCTTTACCCGTACGTCGTGTGGCATGGCGGCCAGGATATGAATGCGAGCTCGCAGTCACTTCCTATCAAGATTTTACATCTACCGCTCAGTCCAGCACTTCCTATGACTCAGCTACTAGTAGCCTCGGACTAGTCTCAAGCAGTCCCAGAACGAGCCTTCTCAGTCAAATCATGTCTGTAGAAGAGCCGAAAGAGGACAGCAACCCTACTTCGAGCGATGCAAGCAGCGGTAACCCAATTGAAATATGGGACGTGAGAAGAGGCTATGTTGCTAAATGGACGGTGCGCGGCTCCGCTGTGGAGGGTGGGGTCACAGGTAGGAGGAATTACTAGCGCTTCTTCAAGCTGCGTGCTGATTTTTCCGGTAGATATTGCTTTTGCAGAATCACATACTTTGTGGGCACAGCATTTCTCTGGCACGTTTTCGCAACTCGATCTTCGCTATTGCGTGCGAACTCTAGATGCCGTTCCTCGATTGGCTGCCACGTGGGACCCTACCGGAGCATTGTTGTTCGTTGTAGACCGACCGAAGCAATGGGAGATACCTTACGATGATATGTACGCATAATCCGCTGTCTTACCTACCGTAACGCGCTGAAAAGAGCCTTAGAAATCCTGAGAAGCGTTTACCGGCCACGCGACGAACGAAAGCGCTCGGCAGCACTCCGTATTTGCCTGTGTCACAGACTCTAGGTATCTTGACGGGAAACGCTCTTAACGATGATCTTGAGCACTTCGCTAAATTGGCTTACGGATATGTTTATGAGGGAGAAGAGAAAACCGTACTCTGCTCGCGCAATGCAGAAGTGAGCGTTTTCCATAGTACCTGCAGCACAAAGCTGACGTTGAGTATGTAGGTCGCTTTCGATGCCGGCAAGCACGACGCAGCTCAGACATGGCTACTCCTAGCTTCATTGCTAACCGACGTTGTTCCACAAACTACTAACACTCCCGCTATCACACTGTCACCACTACCGCTCCTGAATCCGAAGCTGCCTCACTCCAATTCAGCTCCCGCCTCGATTCCTACGATTACCCAAATTTCCGATCTGCCCAACCCGTCGCGTGCACATTCAGAAGATGCTCACGCGTTGGGAAACGACTACAACAGTCCAAGCTCAAAGTCTTTCTCAGGGTCGTCTCGCCGAGGAAGCGAGAAAAGCAGGACAAAAAGCACCTCAAGCGCCGGGACAAGCCTCTTATCACCTTCAAGGACTACGCCAGCTTCCTCTACCACACCTTCTCCCCGCAGAGCCGCCGTACTGCTGCCTTCACTGCCCGCTTCATTGTCTAGCTCAGTTCTTGGTCGACGTGCTTCGTCCGCTGGGTTGCCGGCAACGTTGGGCGGTTTGCCTCCTCCGCCTTTACGCTCCCGTTTGGGCTCATCTTACCAGAGACCATCGTTCAAGGGACCACACTTGGCAGCAGGCGGAGAGCCTAGAAGCTTCAGCCACACCAGTCTCAAGCATGTCGGGGAAGGCGCTTTGGACGACTCTGACTCTGATAGTAGTGGCAGCGAGCCTAATCATCAATCCTCTGCCGTCAGCGATACTGAGGCTCCGTTTGATGGATTTGAAGGAGAGGACATCAACCATCAAAGCCCGTCAAACAAATCACAGCAGTCATCACCTAGTCCTATCCCACATTGGCATAGTCGTGCTTCTAGCGTGCAGCCATCCCCCTTATCCAGAGTAGCTGTCCAGGAGACCTGGACAGAGGATGAGAGGGATGAAGAGGACTCGCCGTCTCCTGCTTCCACTGACTCAGAGATGTCTTCAGACGGACTTGAAGACCTCACATCTTCCGGCTTCAGGCCACCTCACCCTCTATCAAGGCGCGAGAGCAGCTCGGGGTCTAGGCGAAACAGTATGAAAGGTTCCAAGAAGAGTCGCAGTCGAAGCTCCACGGTGGCGTCGCTCAGCGTATCTTTACCGCCCTCTGTGGCAGGCAGTCGGAGTAAACTCAGCAAACAAGGGTCACATAGCAGCATCAGGACTGTGACCGCCGTTCACACGCCCACCTCCGCTGAAAGACCACAAGGTGGAGAGCACGAAGCTTCGTCTACTTTGCAACGTGATGAAACGATACGTGATATATCTGCTGGTGCCCCTCGCAGTGATGGTGTCAGTCTCAAATCGACATCGTTCTATCCTCGCAGTCGGCCACGGTCGGAAGCATACTCTAATGACGATAACTTTGAGATCGAAGGCCATAGCTATGTGATAAATCGGGCCCCGAACACTGCTACCACAGCCGCATCTCAGAGCGCTGCGCGGCAGATAGTATGTCAAGCAGAGGCTCGTTTGAGAGACGTAGGGTGGGAGGCAATGAAAGATACACTGGAAATCCTGACGGGCGAAGTAAGTGTCTGCGTCGTTCGAGAGGTACTCCTGACCGACTACGTGCAGGGAGACGTTCAAATGTGTGCTATGCTTGCTCTCATAGGTTCCAAAGAGCTCGACATAGGCAAAGGGCGAATGCTGCGCTTCATTGAAAGCTACATAGGTACAACTTACTCCCAACGTCAAGCGGCGCTGCAAATGCTAAGTCTCCATAGATTTGTTGTCCAGACTACGACTACACGGCCCCGCTGCGTACATCCGCAAATATTCCTCTTTTGAAGCAGTTCGTGCAAAGACTGAGGCATGTCACATTTTGCATTCAACGATCGACTCGGACAGCATACTTACTTTGATTGGCGTTAGACGGGGACTACGGTTGAGACGGTCTGTGCAAGGTGTCGCAGGCCTCTTCTTCAGCCAGCTGCAAAACTGGCGAACGCCAGCAAGCCTTCGGGCGACTTTGCTTTTTGCCAGAAGTGCAAAGCGAGCACTACGAAGTGCGCCATCTGGTAAGCTCGCCCTTCGGAACAAAACTCGCGAATTGAATTCTTGATTCTTACTCAACAAACTACAGTCATCTTCCTGTCCGAGCTCTAGCTTTTACCTGTCCCCTTTGTATGCATGGTGGACACCAACACTGCTACCAGCAATACCATATGCGCCGTCCCCCCTTGACAATCTCGTCGCTTCCGTCTGTACCGACGGTCATCGCCGAACCCCACTCAGCCGCTACGTTGAATCCTGCTCAGCGTTTCCAGCGTACGTCGGACTCGGAAGGGCGTGGCAGAGCTTCGTCCGTCGGTCGAGAAGACGGCTCTGACGATGGGACGAGTGTCCGCGAGGGGGACGACTTGATGGCCACCTCGAAGATGACTGAGGCAACTGTAGATGGAAGTGCGGCTGGCGTGGCGATTCAAGGACATCCGTGTGCTGCGGGGTGCGGTCACTATTGCTGGGCCACAAATGAACCGCCGTGCAGTAGTATGGTAGGAACGGTGTAGCTCAAGAAAGCTTATGGAACATATCTTTTGCATTGCGAATCGACCTTTGCTGGCTGGCGCAATATTCTCTGATATGCACAGTTCAAGTGTTGATGCAAAGGAGTAGACAAGGTGTTTGCACACATTGCTGGTGTGAATGAAACTGCTCAACTTTCCAAACTGGTTTATTATCATATTTACATATCCAAGGGGCTTGGAGGACAGTGAGAGGACAGGGATTGGATGGGTTCAGAGTAGCAAGGCGTTGTAGAGGAGAAGAGATTTTTGTGAGCAGATAGGTGCGACTGGCCCCGTTACCAACCACTTTAGCCTTCAGTCTGTGCTCTAACCACCCGTGGCGTTGGACACACGCGATGCAGCATAGCTGGTCTGTAAATTAACCTCTGCTATTGTTCGCGTCATGCAGCGCCATCATACATGCCAATCTCACGTGCTGTTCACTGTTGTCGTGAGCGATCATGCAAATGGGCTTTGTCCCGAGCGCTAACGACTCTACCCTGCCTAGTCCTGTTCGCTGGAGAGCGACAAGTCCACTAGGGAATGTCGACAAGCTTCAGCAAACGACCCTCCAGAAACTCCCTCAGGCTGGATTACCGAACAAGCGAACGACTAATAAGTTCTGAACCGTAGTCAAGGATATGATTACGGTATCGAATAAGAAGCTGGCTTATACATCAATGTGCACCTGTGTTGGCGGGGACTGGAATGGTTCTTCTGGGGAGGCGGGCAAGAGGAGAGGGCATGAATGAAGTGAGATCTTGTTTGTGGCCTGCGACGAGCGGCTGTGTGTGTGTGGGGATGTATCTGGACTGGCAAGCGGAGTACCTGCGAGGTCTGCGACCAGCTTGAACCATGTCCGGCATTGTAGTGCCTCAGCGAGGACGCCACTGGCAGCGGCAGCGGCACAGCATGTGTGGCGGCGAGTCACAGCGCAATCAGCGCCAAGGACAATGACCTTTGCCTGAGTCATGACCACGGCTGCTTTTAATATTTATCAATTAATTGTCCGTCTGGGCCTGTCACTCGGACAATTTGCCTTTGTCTCTCGGCCTCGTGTTTCGGCGCGCGGCGTGGCCAACTGCCTTATTCAGACAGATCGGCGGGCCCGATCATGATCAGACCCAGCCAACTTCCTAATTAGGAAGTCGCTCTGACCTTCAACTTGAACCATCACCGCCGAGAGGCCAACATAGCTTCGGCCGGTATATAACACGGGGAAATTACGCGTGAGTCTTTCTTTCTCCTACCACCATCTTCTTCGTCAACATGCCTGTCTCCAACGCTAAATACACCCCTCACAAGTCTCGCATTGCGGGCTATCACGGATATCGTCAAACAATCCCCGAGATCCAACACTTGCAACAGGAATACGGTCTCGATATGGATGGACATTGGATTGGCCCCTGCAAAGTTCCTGACTTCTTAAAGACCTTCATGCCCATCCCACAAGAAGACCTTCGCAAGAAACCCACGCGCGTCAAGTTCACCTCCGCTCCTCTTACCTGGCTCGAGAAGCATATCTGCGATGCTTTCGTGAGTGCACTCTGTCCGCTGGCTGGGAGACAATCACTTACCACCACCTCTTGCGCTACCTCAATCAACTACAGAATGAGACAGTCAAGAAATTCAATCTTTCTCCGAACTTCCCGTTCTTTATTTCTGCAAACTCCACGGAAAAGGGCGGAGACATCCTTTACCGTCCGGATGGAGGCTTCAAGGAGTACGGAGATTCCGCTGCAGCAGATGGCGACAGGAGCAAGCGCTTCTTCGACTGGTGTAACAGCGGCCTGCTCGTCGAGTTCAAGAGACATACGAGTATGGATCCTTTTCATACGCTGGAGGAAATCAGGAAGGCTGCCCAAAAGCGCAAAGAAGCCAACAAGAACAAGCCTGTGGCGTTCGAGAAGTACAATGCGGACGCCACGAAGGTTCGCGGTCAACTGGCTATGTACGCGATGGAGGTGTTCGCCCACCAGCATCGTCTCCACCTCCTCCAGCTGCTTATCTGCGGCAACATCGCCAGATTCTTGTTCTGGGATCACTCGGGAGCGATTGTCTCCGACTGCTTCGACTACATCGAGAAGCCCTGGTTGTTGGTAGAATTCCTGTGGCGATATAACCACATGTCGGCAGCCGCACGAGGGCTGGATAGTACAGCGAGCCGCGCCACTTCTGAGGAGGCGAAGAAGTTTAAGGCGGCTGTGGAAGAGTTTCTAGAAAACATGGAAAACGCCGAACATCCCCAACGTGAGCTACCCAACGCCGCAGACACACTCAGCGAACAATACCCAGTCTACAAGATCACCGTTGTTGACGACATCTCCAAGGAGTCCATGGAAGTCCTTGTCCAACGTCCATTCTTTCGCTCCCACTCTCCCATTGGCCGTTGTACTCGTGCCTATCTCGCGTACGCTCTCGAACGGCACGACTTGGTGTTCTTCAAGGACACTTGGCGCGTTGTACACAAGCGTCTCATCCCGGAGAGACAGATTTGCGCCGATCTCGAACGCGCGGAAGTCCCCTTTGTCCCTGGCGTGTTGTGTGGGGGAGACGTGACGCTGAACGGAGAGCACGGGACAACGCAGTGCTTGGAATGGGCGAAGAAGTTAAAGGATCTCGCGGTTGGATTTCATGAGTTGCGGGACTTCCAGCACCACAGGTTGGTGCAGCAGCTCGCGTATCCCGTAGAGTGTGCCCCGTGGTCGAAGCAGTTCGTCATCGCGTTCCGTGACTGTCTCGCAGGTACGCTCCTACTCATATCTTGTCTGAACCGAATCACTCAATTCCATCAATCCCGCAGCAATGGACGTGGCCATGCAGAAGTGCGGTCTTGTACATCGCGACATCAGCATTGGTAATGTGATGCTCAACGCGAGCGCAGCTGCCAAAGGCGTTCTGGCCGATTGGGATCACTCGGGGAAGGTGAAACACTCCGAAGGCCAGGCTCATCAGCGCTTCCGCACCGTACGTTTCTGCTGCTGTTCTAGTGATTCTCATCTATATTTTGCTGATCATCTTCGCAGGGCACCTGGCAATTCATGTCTATCGCCCTGTTGGCGGAGCCCTTGAAAGCACACGAGCCTCTTGACGATCTCGAGTCGGTGTTTTGGGCACTTCTCTTTGGCGCGATGCACCGCTTTGACCACACCAAAGACGCCACCATCGTAATCGCGATGTTTGACGAGAAGATTCCCACAGAGCTCGCAGACGGCTCAACTGCATACGTCGGCGGCAGTTTGAAGTTGACTGCGCTCGGCAACATCGACACCGGTCTGCATTTCAGCTGCCCCCCTTTGCAGGCCCTTGTTTGCAAACTTGCTGCCGAATGGGACAACTATTACACACTCCGAAAGCTTGCAAATCGAGCCAAGAACGCCACGATTGCTGCTCGCGCAGGCGATGTCCAAGACCACCCTCTTGTCGACGAAGTCCCAGATGAACCCACGAGGTCTGCAATGCGCCCTCCGAAGCAAAAAAGTGCTGACGAGTCTGCGGCGGTCAACCTTGCAAATTATGAGGCGTTGCGTGCAAAATTGAGCAAGGCGGACTATTGGGTGGAAATATTGGACGACGCCCTGCTTGAGAAAGGTTGGCGCATGGATGCCATATCAGACCCATATCCTCGTATTACCGAGAAGGCTGACACCAGAGTGCATCAAAGGGCAGCTGAATCCACTCTCGTGTCTGGAAAGGAGATGGCTTCTCGCGACGTGAACCTTCCGGCGTTGCAACCAGCGCAAGTGGAGCCAGAGCAATATGGGCATCGCGAGGGCCACACTGCCGGATCAAATTTGACACAGCCGGACAACATGCAAATGGACGAGACTGGTCACCACGAGCTCAACATGAGCCAGCAGTTCCCACCCGTCGTACCACATGACGGCAATGTTGCGCATTCGCAGCACTCCGGCTCCTCGTCTCCTACCAGCGCAACCATCCCTGGCATCCCGCCCCCACCACATATCGCCTTTCCGAGAGTCCCTCTCTTGCCGCCAGCGTCTTCGTCTGTGCTCTCAGGTCGGTCGGTGAGGTCGAAGCGAAGCATCGACGACATCGAAGATGACAGCGACGCCAACAACGACGCCAACATTCCTGCCGTTGGTCAGTCTTCTACTCTCGCGCCACGGCCTACCAAAAAGCCAAGGTCGATATCGATATCTGCGAACGCTGAGGCGGGCCCCTCGAAGCCGACAAAGCCCAAGAAGTCCAAGAAGACGGCGAAGGTCCCTGTCGGTAAGACAAAGTCAATCAAGGAGGTCTCCCGACCGGGGAAACCAGCTAAAAAGGTTCGGAGTGGTGATCTTGGCGATGGCGGAGTCGTTTCAACCCGTCGTAGAGGATTGCGGTCATCGACGGCAGCGCGTAGTGCCTCACAATGAGCAGCATGCCGTGTCATATATAGGTTGTAGAAGAAGGCTAGTTATCAGGCGTTGTGGACGTTTTCTCGCTTTTGTTGGTTGAGGTATTCTCATATGTGTACTTGTCTTGCTCGCGAGCTGTGTTGGACCTTGACGGACTGCACTCACAGTTATTGATATTGTTGGACCTGTGGTTCGTGCGTTCAGTGCTAATATACTTCTAGTTACGGGGTGTTGGCCATGACTCACATAAGATTCAAATGGTGAACGTTGAACGTTGGACGTTGAACGTCGAGCAGCGACAGGAAACACGCCGCTCATTCAATCTGGTGACTTTGCTGACTCTCTCATTTGTCCGTCATTCCACAAAGGAAAGTTACTGTGAGTTGCGAAAGGTAGAGACGTCGTTGGGACAGCATTCAATTCTGAACTAGAGGCGAGTGGATTCTCCACGATCTAATTACGCTGGGAGAAGTAGATGCTAAAGCTGTTCTACAAGAACTCGTCTGTAATGCGGAAAGGACATCGTCAGGTTCTCGTCAAGTCCTGGCTCCATTCCGAGGAGCCTCTACACAGTCTGCCCTTCACGCTCAACCACAACAACGAATCAAACACCTGAAACAGCCAGCGTTATCCGCCGGCTGTTTCAAAGACGCGACAATCGGCCACGCACTCTGAACCCAGATGTCGGCTCGTCGAAGAAGAACAGGAGAGTGGGCTTGCGCATTGCCTCCAGACCACGTATCTCCAGATAGTTTTCGACGTCTGAGCGGGACGGAAGGAGGTTAACGCATGTTGGTCGAGAAGCGTCTCACGCACGCCCCGTGCATCAAGATGTGTGTCCTGTTGCTGACGATACCTGCTGGCCATCCATCTGAACGTCAATTCACGTTGAAACAAAGATAGCACAACGTACGCTTGAGCACCACAATCCACCGGCAAGCATAGATCATTCACAAACCTATCATCGCGAACAACGCTGACATTTGTCCTCTCGGCAAGGGACGTCGAGCAACATCAGCTTACCCGCTCCTGACTCATCCATCAATGTCGTGCAAAACTATTCCTGTGCAGACCGTCAGGTAATGAGCCTACATACTCACCATGTTGCCACGAGAACACGTCCGTCATCGCCGGAGCAGATGGCGACTCGGTGACCTTGAATGTTTGTCCCGTCGGCGTGCGCGTTAGTATCGTCAAGACGAGTAGACGAGGCAGCCGCAGAACCATTGGCAGTGATACGCTCCGCGGCTTTGCCCTTCTCGGTGTTGGTACTTATAAGTCCAGTGCATTCGCTTCCTGGATAGATGCCCCCCTTCGATCTGCAAATATGTTACGCTCGTCATACCGGCCGGCCGAGTGTTGAACTCGGTACGCGTGAATACCAAACGCACAGATAACTTTGAAAGATCTGAGAAAATAGGCACCAGAGAGTGTCAGCATGACTGCTGTTCCTCACGACAACATTGAAAAGACTTCACCGCCAACGTATGCTGTATATGTACATCTACGACCACACTGCCAGTGCGTACAACGAGCTACTCACCGTGCTTTGTGCGGGCACTCGTCTGATATCTTGCCGTGAAAAGCGGGTCACTGCTGGATAACAACCGATCGCGCACTGTGCGTTGCAGCTCGTTCACCACCAACGGCTTGGAGCTCTACTTGAGAGGCTACATGCGTCAACAAGAGGTAGACATTGGGAAGAAGGTTTGCATACGAGAAAAACGAGGCGTACGTTGATTTTCTTACTTGACCTTGCTGAACGCATACTTGAGGATCGGGTAAACCATGGACACTGTAGATTGTGAAGACAGTCTGCGCAGTGAGGCGTGTACCGTCGATGCCCTCACTATGACGCGGAAGAGGGTCAGAAGACAGAAGGGCTTGTATTGAGGACACTGCAGGGAGGATGTGGTGGTCAACAATTGAGTGGTAGCTGAGTCCTGAGTAGTAACGTTTGTGGTGGTGCCCGTGGACCTGAGCAAAACGCAAATCTGACGCCTGGCGAATACCGTGACCTGACAGTTAACCTCCACTAGCACTGCTCACTCACAAGGGGAACATCTGCTCGGCACCCTCGTGAACCTACCAAACGGTAGGATTCGAAAGCATATGTCGGCTATGCAACATTTGGTATAACTTGTCTCTTGATGAGATGTCCTAGCACTGTCATGTAAGCCATCTTATTCATCATGTTACTACTCAACTGACACAGCTGCTACCAATACACGAATGTAGATCGTATGTCGTGGATGCATTACAGGCGTTGCCTACTCTGCCTATTTCCATGAGCAGGGCATAATGGCACTCGCGCTGCAAGAAGCTCGTAGTCAGAGCTGGCCGGGATCGTTCACATGATGACACAACGGTCATCGCGCCCTTCCTCGATACGCTGAGCAATCTCGCCCGACTGAATGACTTTACCCGTGCCTTTGTCCTTGCCGTCGAGACTGACGATGAGTACACCAGCGTTCTGAGGGTCCAGTTCCGCAACGAGTTGATATCTGTGTAACATATGAGTCACGTTTTCGTAGGGAAGGGGGGAGGAGGAGGTGGGTGTCTTCAGTAAATACGTACTTGACCATGAGCTCTTCCACTGCGGGTTTGATCTTGGGCCCATTGGTCGAGTGGAGACCTTTGCCTGCGACAGCTTCGATAAAAACCTTACACACGACCTGTAGTTAACACAGTCCTACGCACCGACGATCAAGTGAATCTCTGGTTCACCGCGCCGTTTGGCGTCCTGGATAGCGCGTTCGGTGAACTCTAAGGCTTCCTTCACGCCGAGACCGTGCAAGTCGACTTCATTCGGGGCACTGTCCTTGTTGTTCTCTGTCGCAATAAACAAACAACAACCACCCCCACCCCCACATACTGGTAGTCAGAAACTCTGTGTGCTTTTTGATCGAACGGGTCCAGCCACTCAAAAGAGACAGAACCCACTCTCGGAATAAAATTAGAGAAAAAAAACACTCACCATTGAATAACCACTCGTGAGCCTCTTTGTTCAACCTGTCCAACTCTGCCCTCTGTGCTTTAGACTGGTTAGACAGATCCTTCGCGAGGGCACCGTTCCCACTCTGGAACGCCTCCTGACTCTCCCGCGAGAGCTTGTGCATCTCGTCCGCAACCGCATCGGCGCGTTTGCGAAGGGCGAGGTAGTGCGGATTCTCCTGGTTGACTTGGTTCTGGTTCTGCAGTAAGGGGGTGGGGGATTCAAGAGGTTGTGTCAGCGTTCACCGTACATACAGTACTAACACCTCATTTGACGACTCGGAGCACGCACTATCCGAGGACCATGGTGCCTTGGTGGACTGGGAGATTGATGCTGCTGCTGGCGGTGTCGCTGTTTTTGTTGTTGTTGTTGGCCAGGATATGCGGGGGATGGCTGACTACTTGGGGCCTGCGGTCTTTGCTGTTGTGGCTTGTGAGGGACCGAAGGCGGGACGTAGACGTCCCCGTCTGGCTGTGGTTGACCCGTTGCTCGTGGGCCACATAATAACCTTACTAGACCGTTTAGGATGCTGTCGAAGAGGCCCATTGCCGTCGAAGTCGTTGACGAACGAACGTCAACGCAGTCGAATGCAGTGTTGGACTCTGGACACCACACCGTGCGGCACGAGGCTGATGCGGCGAGTTCGACAGCGCAGCGCTCTCAATCCCGTCAGAAATGTAGTATGTTGCATAAAGTCAGTTGTCGTGAAAGAGGAGGACGAGAGCACTGCAAAGGTCACAACCGACGATGCAATTATCTATCGCTTGCATCCCACACTGCGTGCCCAGGTACTGACCATTATAAGCTATTGTCAGCAGCAGCAATATCATTACTGACCACGTAGATAATGCATGTATATACATCAGTACGAAGAGAGAGAAAAAAACCCCATCCCGTGTTGGGACTGTGAATACCACCAGAGCAAACACTAAAACCTTTCAACTAACATGAGACTTCAAAGATTCCAACACATCGCCACTCTCCTTTTCGCTCCAGGGTAGCACGTCCCAACGATGGCCATATCTGTCGACAGATGTAAACCGTTAAATCTCCATCCCCACGAGCACGTAGGCCGGATCGACGGGGAAAGGAGGAGCCGTGACAACCGTCCCGCCGGCGTACATGAACGCATGGAGTAGATCGCTCAAAAGGGGAGACGACTTCTCCAGGGCGAGAACCAGAGCCGTGCACTCCAGACGTTCGTCCGCGAGATCGAGCAACGCCACAATACTGCGAAGAATGTCAGCATTCTTGTCCAGCGATCATATACCGCATTTCGCTCACCTCTCCCGTAAATTCACGTGAGCGGCGCTCTTGCCGTCCACGTAGAGTGTCTTGGGCTTGCCAGGAAGACTGAGAACGACGCCTTCAAACGAAGCCCCGATGTCAGCTGCGTCAATGGTGACGCTCTTCGCGTAAGGAAGCGCGCCAAGCGCATTGCGCGGGAAGAGCACACTGAGGAAATCGAGGGCTTCGTTGCTCTGCTTGGCACTGATAGCAGAGATGCTGCCTCCACCACCCTCGTCAAGGTCGTCGGGGGTGAGCGGAGGCGTCGCAGCATCGGCCGAAGGAACCGATGGTCGCCTGTTGAGGATGTCGCGGGGTGGCGTAGAGAATGGGAGGCCACGGAGAGCACCACCAGCGGGTGAGTCGGATGGAGGAGTTGGGGGATATGAATTGGAATCTTTGAAACTTTCTGAGCCGAATGAAGATAGCGTGGAGCGGTCGGATGGGGAGGAGGGAAACATTGGCGTCAGACTGTCTGTCACCCAGTCTGGCGACCCTCTATCAGGAGGGCATTTTCCGTTAGGGATGTCAAAAACGCCACTGTGGATAGTTGTGAGCGTGCTGTGAGGGCAGAGCTGGAAATGAAACTCACCCCGGGCCCGCCAGAGAACGTAGTAGAGTAATAGTACATGGAGTCGTCGCCTTGAATGTGGCAGACAGCAAGCACGCTAGGAGTCATGTCGGAAGAGAAAGCCCCATCTCCAACGGTACGACGGCCGTTGCTGTAGGTACAATTGTCAGCAAGAAAAAGAGGCGAGACGAATGAGTACACACGTGGGGCAAATACTAGATGAGATTGTTGATTGATTTAACATGGTAAAATTCGACATTGGGTGCCAATTTGGTCCTGAGGAGGCATGGTCAGAGGAACTGAGGAGTGCATACATGCTTTTGTTGACTTACAACGAGGTGGTGTTCAGAGAGGATGGGCTTTGCAAAAACGCTGATGGTGGTCAAAGTAAAAGACGGTGGCCACCCAGCGTCAGCTCTTGGGGCGCAGTATTACGTAACATGCACACATGACTAATCACGCTTTTATTGCGTTCTCCCAGCCTCTTTGCCTGCTCAGTGCTCACCACCACCTGTCGCAATGTTGACGATGAGTCTACACTGCTAAAAGTCTACAGTACGAGCCACTGGAAACATCTCATGTCCTGAAAAAAACCACTGACCGCAGCAACAGTGTTATGATTTGACCCACTCGCAGGCCATGCGGCCAAACCTTTTGGCACGTCCGTGGATTCTGGCTACTTACAAAGACACAAACGTGGAGACTCGCCGGCCTTATCTGCAAACGCGTGCCTTGCATGCCTCCTCCACGTTGGTCAGAATTTGATCAGCTCAAAGGAGAGTCAAGCCTCGTTCGAGCAGTGCGCTCACCCCACTGGACGGCTTCGTTCCCGCGTTCGTGCGAAACAAACCCAGGGATGGAATCTGAAACAGCTACCTTAGACATGATTGCTGTAGCCGCCTAAACCTGCAACTTGTCTCGAGATCCTGGAACAGCAAAGGCGCTGTAGCTGTTGTTAGACGCGAAGTCTATCCGTGAGGCGCCAGCCACATCTCCGAAAGACCTTCCGAGGTTCGCGCTGACCTGTGCCACCATGCTACTCGGGGCCCTGTGGATAGATATCTCATCACGACAGCTCTCATCAATACCAATCGTGTCAAAATACCACAAGCATCACACTGTCCACCTACACTTCAAGCTTATAACGTCATTTTCCTCTCTACGCAGTTACCTACCCACACGCAGACCAAACGTGGAACCTAGTGTCATGTCATGTCCAACAACATGTCTCGTAATCTATATTGAGCTCAAGCTCACAGTACCCCATTCAATCGTAATCTTGCACATGTCGTGATGTCCGTCAAAAACCAATCAGCGAAAAAGCCGAAGCATACTTACGAGCACACACAGCTCAAACAAGAACACACAACAACAACAACAACAACAACAACAACAACAAGAAGCTCGAAAATGGGGTTCTACAAATATTCATATTCAAGATAAAAGTCTGCATGCACCACCACCACCACCCCTCATCATCGAGAAATAGGGCTAGTAGGGACGAACTCAGGGACACTGTCTCTGAGACCCATCTTGACCGGTGCAGTCTGCAACGGGCTCTGAGGGTACCGCATCGGGCTCAAAGCACTAGGCGGATACTCAGCTCGAAGCGAGCCTGAGCCCCTCGTAGTCTCGTGGTCCGAGAACGAGCGTCGAGCACCGCTGCTCAGCGGTTCAAGCGTCAAATGCTTCTTGACGACGATGAGCGGGCGTATGCGTGAAGGTGTGGAAGGAGAGGCAACCGCGGATGCTGGGTGCTGCATAGAAGCGCGATAGTCATCCAAGACGTTGTAATAGTCTCCGTCACTGTCGTCTCCTCTCTCCGAGAACTCTGACCGCCTGTGGCTGTGTTCCGAGTGGTGGTAAGTGGACGTGTCGTCGACGTTGGAATGTTGGGATGGGTTTGTCTGCTGAGCCAGGAACGATTCTTGTGAGGGGTGCGCCTGGTGGATGGGGTACATTGAATATGTCTGGTGAACAGGGTATTCTGGGTATGCGTCGTGATTTTGTGGCTTTGAGTATGGGTCGCTCCCGAGAGAGACGGGTACGAAGATGTCGTCGTCGAACCGGTCAGGATACGCGTCGGGGCTTTTTACGGTTTGGAACATGACGATGTTCTCGCCAACCGTGCTGTGGTCGGACTGTTTCTCCACGTCCGTTGTGTTGGACTGGTGGAAAAGCGAGGAAGAAGCGGTGCCGTTTTGGGAGTTGGGATTGAACTGTCTCGTGATGACGCTGTGGCGGGGGAGAACGCGGCGGGTCGAAAAGAACAAGACAACGTTCACGGTGCCTACGCGGGTGTGTCAGTTGAGAGCCTCTCTTCGAAAGATACAGTGGCCAATTACCAGACAACAGATAGACCGTATCACTAGAAGTCAAGATGTAAGAAACCAGGAGTGGGAAGAACAACAAGCAGAGCTTACGTGAATATCGTAGCCTCGAAAGAGACGTCTTGACCGTTCCAAGCCATGAACCGCACAACTGCAATGGGCAAAATAATGACAGTATACGCGACCTGGTATACTATGAGCATCTTGGGGAACAACTCTTCCAGTCTCTCGACATACCGGGTAGCTAAACCAAAACGTTCGCTTAGTAGTGCGTCCGAAAAGTAATCGTGTCGTGCAACTCACATCAACATCATCTTCGCAGTATCGACAATCTGACCATCCGCCGCCAACCCATTGATAACGTCCGTGCTCCGTCTGAAGCGGATGCGCATTCGTGAGCCGGCGACGATGATATTCCCGCGAATCTTGAGGTACACCAACGAGTAAAGCACGAACGACAGGAGCGCCGATACGAACATCTGCATTTTTTTTTCACATTAGCAGCAACTCGCCTGGTTTTTTTCTTCTGGCTGGAAAAACCACTCACAAACATGTAGTCGAGACTGTTCCAAAAAGGAAGAAACGCCGCATGTCAGAATCCAAATATTCTCCAAGAGAGAGAGAGAGAGAGAGAGAGAGAGAGAGAGAGAGAGAAATAGAGATACGGACGTGATACGGGAAATCGGATACTGGTCAGAAATCCAGCACCAGTACCCCGAGATTGCGTCTGAAAAGCATAGTGAGCATATGTGTGTGGGGCGGTTACCATGATGAGCTGACGACTTACAGAACGGGCCGTCTTTCTGAATGTCTAGAGAAGCAGGTCCCGAGATAACCAGCGTGGCGATAGCTGCCCAGATTGCAATGAGCGACATGACCATCGTGAGCTTTGGTACCTGCAAGCGAAGGAAGAGCAACCAGAACGTATGCAAAGCAATGGTCTGTCCCCGTCGTTCAGCCCCCAAATTTTTCTCAACCCAAATTCGTGCTTTTGAATGGCAAGTACTCACGAGAGACCTATGGAAACAAACACACATCAATCACATCAACAAACAGCAAAATCAAGAAACAGAAAAAAAAATGGTATACGTACCACATGGCAAGACCGACGTCCGCCAGATGCTTAATGGCACCTTTGGAGAGTAGTTCCAAGTCAGAATTTTGGTTGAGATCTCTGGCTGGCTTATACTACTTGACTGGCGTACGCACCTTGAGCCTCGCAAAACGGCTGAAACGTCACAGCCCGTTGCAAATACCACTCCGCGTTCATGATAGACCCGATAGCTGTTCTCAAGCAATTTTAGCCACCTCGGTGCAAAAAAAATACTGCTTCACTGGGACTCCGCCTGGAACACACACACACACACACATACCTTGCAGCAGGTCACATAACAAGAGACAAACCAGGTAGGCCACGGCGTGGCTACGCACGAACAGGTTCGGGTTGTCTACTTTGCGAGTGTTCCATGCCGAGATCTATATTGAAGAATGTTTTCCATGAGCGGAAGAAGTAAGAAGGAACAATAGTCTGTGCGTACCGCGAGTACTGCGAAAAGCGACAACACTGCTAACGCCGAGATGGACGACGTGATGACCAGAAGCTATATTTGGGGAACGAAACAAAGCAAAGATGAGTTTGTTGACAACAAATCAAATCAAAATCAAAAAAGGCTTTTCGCAAATGCCGATCGAGAAGAATGGAAGAATGGTGGGAAAACAACAAGGACACATTTCGACACGCACAAGTACACTCGCCGCTTGGCTCTCCGTCAATTCCGTCTCCAGCGAAAACTCATTCCCGTTTGGTAGTAGGACCGTAAAATTCGACATCGAAGGGCCTGCAATGATATGGGTGGGGGTGGGTGGGTAGGTGTTTGTCTTTGCTTTCTTCAGTTGAAAACAAAAAAGTATGGGGTTTGGGCTCTCCGGAAGCTTCGCAAAGAGAGAGAGAGAGAGAGAGGGAGGGAGGACGAGCGAGCGACCAGCGCAGGGGGAGAAGAGAACAAAAAAAAGGGAGTTGGTAGAGGAGAGAAGAAGAAAACGAAGAGGGTCCCAGCCCAGAGGAAGGAGAGGAGGAAGGAGGAGAAGGGAGAGGGATGGTCCGCTCTGGCTTTCTTTGACATTAATTCTCGAGGGTGTTTCAAACGTTTGATATCGGAACATGAATGCAGAGGAGCGGCTTCTCTCATACGCATCATTTGCGATGCGTGCGCAGCCACTTGTTTCGAGGCCAGGCGTCAGAAAAAACACCGCTCTCAGCGTTTTATCGTTTCATGTCCTTATAAAGTCATATATACTTGCGTTGAGAAAGAGGCTCGAGGCGCTGTTCGCAATGCTGCTGGTACTATAAGAAGTATATCATTACATTTGTAGCAGAGGGCCAGTGTGCTAGCTACGTTGTATGCAAAATTACATTCGGTCATCGCGACAGCGTGCGCATGGTCGCCAGATGCACCCATGCCGCAGGAGTCTCGTGGTCAACACCAGCGGGCTCCGTAGTACGCGCACTCAACGAGTTGAACGGGGACGATCGGCCGCTAGGCGTGTACTCGTCCGAGTGCATCTCTTGCTTGCGTATATTCAGCAAGGAGCGACTCAAAACAGTAGTAGTGGCGGACCACGTGAAGCTATCAAAGAGGGCCGTCAGATCGGTCGGTCGGTACGACATTGTCATGATGGTGGTTCTTCTACTCACAAGACCATGAGCATGGATGTTGATGGTCTGCCAATGGTTGCGAATATCAGGTTCAGAGTGCGGCAGAATGCAACAGCCTTTTTTCAAAGTGAGATCAAAAGGCAACTCGAGGACTTCAGCCACGGATCAACGCTTACACAAAAGTACGTTATGCCGTCGCGATAGAGAGAGTCTGCTACGCGAGTATGTGCTTGATGCGGTCTGTCAAGTGCGTTCAAGATGGTTGAGAATAGCACAAGTACTTCGAACAGCATCTGAATGACAATCAATCGATGCAGAGTGACTATCGTACAACGGATGTTTGCTTACAGGTGAAGCCCACACGCCAATAAACTTTCTAGGCGTGAACGTGGTGATGCACATGTTGATCGGTGTTGACACCCAGTATAAACCAGCTGCCATGATGGTATTCAGCACTCGGCGACTAACGCCGAAAGAAGGGGACAACATACAAAACATTTCGAGGAGCGATATCACCATCAAGGTTGCTTGGACCGAGAAGCTGACGAGGAAGCCGCCAGCCAAAAGTCGAAAGATGGTCTACAAGATCTGTCAGCCGTCGAGTGTAGCCAAGAGAGGTGCAGGTGAGCGTACCGGTCTGTGATCCCACAGTAACACAACGCGAAGGAGGACGAGAACATTGCCGATAGCGATTGAGAGAAGGCTGAGGATTGAAACGACGAAAAGAAACTTCCGACAGCTTGACGCGTACGGAATGAGAGTGAGTATCTCGAGGACGATCGACAGCTGCTGCAGCTTACCTCTGACGGATATCAAAACCGTTAGCTCTCAGGGGATAAACGTCAAAAAAACACGAAACTCACAAGATCGCTATATACGTCACCAACAAAGCCACACATTTCTGAGCAAGCATAGTACCTTCCGAGTCAGCCATCACCACGACTCGGGACTCAACCGGCCCTTCAGCAGGGTTTTTTGCTTACCATGTGCGATCGCCAAAAGACATACCAAGACCATGTAGCGGTTGAACAGATACGCATACTTTGCAAATGAACGCGGTGCAGCCCACACGAGGCTGACTTCGTCGCCAAACGTCAAGGCATGGTCATACATGAGCAAGACCAAGCCAACAACTAGCACAAATTTCAGTATCTATCCTCTAGCCAGGAAAAGAAACAGAACTGGTTAGCTCACCGCCCATGTACCTGGTTGTTCTTATATCTTGGAGTGCCTGCACTACTTGAGGGAGAGTGAGAGGGTAAGGGATGGGAGGTATTAGAATCGACATCCCGGCTACCAAGAACAGAAGACGGACGGTCAGCGAATTTGAACCAAGATACATGCGGACTACATATACGTCGACCCGCCGCCCCCCAAGACGCTTTTGGGACCTGAACGGCTGGTCATCGAGCCTAGCACATTTGATAAGGGACGATCGCCAGCCTGAGTTGGTTCAACTCGCCGTTGATTGACCGAACTGATGAAACCCGCGTACTGTCTTAGAGAAATTGAAGGAGCGGGAGCTGAGTACGACTCGGAACCATTGGGCAGCCGCTGGCAGCCCGACGTCGACGAGGGCGAGATGGGTAGTGGAAGAGACTTACCCAGGGGATGAGAACTACGAGGGGGGTCCAAAGTGTCGCAGGAGCTGCGACACACCTCTCTTATAAGCGGAAGGCGGTGAAGCAACTTGGTCCGCGTAAATCCGTGCTATATCATGATATCAGGTACTGTTGATGAGGATCTGAAGGACATCACCACAGTCTGCCCACCCAACAATGCTTCAAGGCTACAGTTTCACGACATGGACGTCACAACCACGAACTGACGGTGGCAGCATCGACAAACACAAAGACAGGCCAGGCAGAACTTGGTTATGTTAGCGACAGACGAGCGTTCAAAGCAAGATTCAAAACACAACAGACCGAAACGAAACAAGCAGTACAGGCACCGACTCGGAGGCTAATTGCCCCCAAGATCATCAGGCACTGGCGGATGCATAACCACAATGTATACAAGTGAGTACAGCAGCATTTGGCCCTTGGAGAAATGACTACCAGTAATTATAGCAGCCGACTCGGTTGAGAACAAGAATGTATGACTTACGCCTCCATCAGTGCGCTGCAATATCATATCTCCGAGTTTGTCTCCCTTTCGATAACGTCGTCTCGTCTCGTCTGCTGGACTAAGCTTTTTGAGGCATAGTGAATCATTCCAAAATTATCAAACTGCTGTAAGCTCTCGAGGGTGGCCGGTGACAGACAACATAGTACGCGCGAGTGTAATAATCTAGCAAATATTGAAGTTTCAGTTCGAGTAACAAGCTGTAACGCATTTATAACAAGCTGTAACGCATATGCGCCACAACCTTTGGTGCATACCGAATTTAGAATTTGGTTTCATATTGTTTTGTTACAGTGTAACACTTTACTTCCACAGTTCTACCAGCAGTATAACGCAGCCTCTATGGTACCTACATGTATACAAGCCACAAGATAACGCTCATAACAAATCGAGTCGACCCCTTTAGAGCTTTACCCCAAGCACAATTTGCTACAGCAAACATAGCACTCAAAAGGTATATGTATGTACATTCCTAGCTCAGAGGAGGGGGGCAGCTATGCAGTGGTTCCTTAGATGTGATGCCATATTGTGTGTGAACAAGCTAAGACCCATGCTCCTCACACCATCACAGAACTCGGACATCTGACTCAGAACTGACTGCTTATCCCAGTCCTTGCAAAATAATGTCATAATTCGGGATGTGTTCAAAGCATAACCGAGGACAGACACCGCTAATTCTCATAACGTGCACGACTAACCAACGCTCAGCACTCAGTCTCGAGAGGACACGTCTGGTGCCGGCTGCAGCCTCACCACCAACGGCCCCCTGTACTGGACATACACATCTCGCACTGTCTTCTCCCACCTCCCAAAAGTCAAATCGCCCTCTCCCTCCGCAGCGTACATACTCTCAAATCGCCTCACCACCGCCTCAGTCACCGCACGCATCTCCACAGCTGCCATACCCTTCCCAGCGCAATTCTGCGGCCCAACACTAAACGGGATGAACGCCCTCTTGTCCGTCTTGACCTCCGACGCTGGGATAACTTGCCCAGTGGGTAAAGTATACGACGTCTGTCCGGTGAGCCATCGATCGGGCCAGAACGTGTCAGGGAGAGGAGAGAAGTTTTCGCAGGAGCGGTGAAGGGTGAATACGTGCACGGGAAGCTGTGTTTCTTCTGGCACGAAACTGGAAAAGTGAGATATATGTAAGTCACCCTCCTACGGGAGAATACCAGAGGGGTCAACAAGGCTCACTGGGTTGTGACGATCTTCCCTCCAGAGCCAGTCTCGACGCGCCGTTGTAGACCACTGATGATAGGCGGATACAGCCTCAAAGCTTCGTTACTGTGCGGTGGTTAGCATCGTGACATTTCAATACTTGACAGGTCAGCTTACATGCACGCGTTCAGGTAGGGCATGTTGGCCTGTCTAGTAAAATCCCCCTCGTTCTCCGCCAAGATCTCGGCCCTCAATGTTTTATAGCATTCCGGATGTTTGACGAGGAAGTACCACAGGTGAGAAAGAGCGGTGGCTGTTGTGTCCGAGCCCGCTATAACCGCTGCCAGTATAAACAACATCAGAAGACTCAAGCTTAGTAGACGGTAGATGGCATACTAGCAAACGCACCCATCATTCCATCCGCCGTGAGCGACTCGATCGACGCTTTCTCTTTCCTCGACGGCTCATCTTCACCCATCTGCAAAGAAAAAACATATTGTCAGTCATCTCATTGTCAAAAACAGCAACAAGGCCAAAAAGTGTACCAGATAATAGAACAGATCTTTTCGCTTAGAGCCCGCTCGAACTCTGGTCTGAGCGAGCTTCTGACCGAATCGCACGAGCTTCTTCAGATTCTTGTCAACCCCGGGAACAGCGTTCAGAATCGGCAGTATCCAAGTAATGTGTGCCAACCACCCCGTCGTGCTGTAAAGAACAATCAGTATGTAACATCGAAAATGTGTGAGTCCCAAAAAAGATTTTGCATGCGTACACCACACCCTCCTCGACTGTATGCCAGAACCCGTCAACGTCTTTCCCTGCCTTCAACAATCCAAAGTCCTGATTGAATCTACACCACCACGAAAGAAAGAAAAAACAATTCCAACGTCAGTGCTCATCAGTTTCCCTTGCAATACATGCCACACATACATCATGCTGCCCATAAAATCGAACCTTGAACCACAGGAAAAAAAATCAAAAAAAAAAATCAATAAAGGACCCAGCAAACGCGCATAAAGCATCTTCGGGATTAACGCACGCAAAATAGCTCATCCATTTCGATATATCGACACCTTCCCCCCTCCTCGCTCTAACCTCCAAAGCGTCCACCAGGGCTGTCACCTTGGCCTTCACATCCCCCTCGTACTCTTTCAACGCATTGTGGTTCATCGCTCTCATCCACGGCTTCCGCCTCACGCCGTGGTTCGTGAAATCGCGGTACCCATCGAGCGGGATGAGATGTCCCTGGTGACGAATATTATAATCTAGGTTTGATTGTTTTTAAGCAAAAAAAAAGTGGGGCTAAGAGAGTAAGAACACGTACACGGTCCTTTAGGAAACTGTTTGGCGGTAAGAATAGGCTCTACGGCGTCTACGGTCGAAAAAGATAATTCGTTTGGACCTAAGGTAAGGTACCCGTCAGATGCCGCGCAGGAGGGAACGATGATGAACACTGCCCACCGACACGAACGACTTCACCGTGCTCTGCATGCAGTGCTCGCATAACATGATGCAAGTTTCCTTCTCGAAGCGTGATATACGCCGCCCATAGCTTGGAGATCTTTGCAGGCAGTGGTCCCGGGTACGAAGCAAGGGGATGGAATGGGGAGAGGCGGTAGAATACCGTAAAGAGAGAGATCAAATACCAGTACTGCGAGTATGCTAGAAGATATGGGAGAGTACTGGTGGCTGGAGCGACATAACCGACGAGGATACCGGGGACGAGGCCGAGAAGGGCAAGATGTGCAACTGGGTGAGTGGGTTCGATGTAGTGGTAGAGAAGATACGTTGCCTACCCAAGAAAACAAGAATTAGAGGGCAGACAGGACTTTCATATGTTGAGTCTACGCAGGACTTACGAAACTCGATACTCCAACGAGTACGATCGGTGAATCCATGTTGCGAGATGTGATGAGAGGGGAGGAGAGCCTGAGTATACTGGAGATTATATAGTGAGAGGGTATTGCACAAATGGTATACCTGCGTCATCAAGTATAATGTGGATGTTATCTTTGTCGTGTCCTAGTCGCGTAAATTACTCAAGCTGGCGATTCTCGCAGCTGCTGACCAAGAACACAGATTAACAACCTTTTATGCAACTCACCATTTTGTAGGACTCCGAATCGGAGGACATTGCATTGCAGACTCTGGCGTACCAAGCCCGGACTGCTGGCCCGGGTGGAGAAGTCCTTGACCGAATCGAAAACCGTGGGCAAATTTTCAATGGTGCTTACGTCCAAATGGCACGGTGAGCATTAGGCGAACCTATCCTGTCCTCGAATTGCTGTAAAGAATCTCGTAAAAGGGCCCTACAACCGGATGTATCAGCTGTTCACCAACGTAGACGTATGGTGCTCACGTCATTGAGGGTGACGGTGCTTACAATGGGCTGACGGAAAGCACTTAGCACAGTGAGCTGGGGAAGCTGCCGACTCACGTGCATTATTGGACTTGTAATTGCTGGCTATTTGCTGGCGCACTAATGCTCGGGGAAATGTAAGCTCAACAAATGGATCAGACAGAGCAGAGTGTGTACTACCTCCCAAAGTAATGTATTGCACAGCAAACGAATATTACGAGGAAACTCAGCAAAGTACAAATAAAAACAGAATGCCTACTAGGTGGATTTTAGAGGCATTGCGGTAACAACGAATTTCCGTGTCAGAAGGTTGAATACGCTCCCAAATATGAGCGCAATGAGCGTACAGCTCATGATAATGACGTTGTAAGGCATGCTGAAGTCGGGGGTCGCTAGATCCACAAGTAGAATCGGTGTATATATTCGATGGAAGCGTTTCACCGAGGTCGAGCCTGACGTAGGGTCCTGTACGGGTTGACTGTCGGCGACGAGGGGTCTCAGAACGGCCGGCGGTAGGTCCCATCCTCGTTGAGCATCGGGAGGGTGTTCCGTATATCGCAAGAACGGCTTCGTAACGTCCATCGTGAGATGCATCGTGCCGTTTGGAGGTAGAACAAGCACCGCTTGAAGTAGTGTTGGTCGAGAATGTGGGACAGGCGGGATGTACGAAACAATGGACACGAGGTCATCTGTCGAAGACGCGCAAATTGAGAGGTATTGACACATCGCATAGTAGCCATAACACATACCGCGCGGGATGTTGTCCCATGTGACTCGAATCGAGTGCAGATGAAATTGTAGAAGCCAAGGCATCGTCTCAAGGTAGGTAGCTCTAATCTGCGTATCTAAATGATTTACGATGACAGTGGATAGTTGGCCATGAGACTGCTCTGCTCCTGTCAAGCTTCGGCGTACAGACACAGGAGTCAGTGGTGGCATACTGATGGAAATTGCTGTTTGCCAAATTAGAGGATGTGATTTGTACTTCAATTTACCACTCACGATATTCGAAACTAGCTTCTTCTGGCCAAGACATTGCGACGTCGAGAGGTTTGCTGACTGACCGCACAGCCAGGAAGTTAGCCGAAAAAGTACAGGTGCGAAATTGTATACTCACTGGTGTTCACATCGTACGATGCAAACTCGCCTCTTTTGTGATGCGGCGGAGCAAGATTGGCAGGACTTTCGGGCAGAGAAACCACCAATATCTCGCTGCGGCTAGCCACTGGACATGCCTTGTCAATGGTACGGTTGAAAAGTGTCTGGAGGGACCAATCTACCGATCAAAAGGTGATGATGAGCATACTTGGTAGAAGGTTCGGGAGACTCTGTGGCCATACCTCGTCTCCTATCGGCGGCATATCGAACTGGGTTGAAGACTCCCTGGAAACTAAGGCGGACTTCAATGCCCACTCCCTCCACGTACCGGACATGAACACCCATGCCGTGCCAGTCGGCGTCGAACAACCGATGCGGATTCAAGAGACTCGCAATACCAGAAAGCGCCTTGCATGGAAGCAGCTTTAGGAAAGGAGTCAGGTTTTCAGTACACACGTTTTCCGACGGCAAAGTTCCATGTCGTAGCTGGTATTCTGACGATGAACTTGGTAAGTCACCTTCAGGCCGGAATGTGAGTACCGGCGACGTGGTGCGCTGCTCGTCCATCGACCCTAAGGAGGCGCAGAACAGTCCAGCCAAGTTGCTTCGTAGACCGCGCCACCTCTCATCCACACTAAACGTTCATGAGGTTCTGCGCAAGCTGAGCTTGTTGTGTTACCGCACCTCGCCTTCGTCCCCTCTGCCATCCATGCCCACAGCTCTGCACCAGTCCCGACCCCATCTTCCTCCGGGTAACCCCAGCTTTCGTAGTTCCACTTGCCGGCATTAAGAGTCAAGTGCAGTTCTGTTACGGCGTATTCACGAAGAACCTGACCCAAAGCCAGAGGAAAGATTGTGTAGTGCTGCGCTATGAGAATTTGTTACAGAATATCCCGCATAGGAGCAATGGTACGCACAATAGTCCTCACTGTCCGTAGTTTCTGGCGCACGAGGGCTCGCATCTTTCAACAGCGTCGTGAAGGCAAAATGGCCGAGGACTGTGCCATCGCGATGTGGCCGCAACGTCAATTGTTCCTGGAAGAGCTCTTGCGCCTGACCCGAGAGAACATGAGTCCCGAGGAGCAATACGGAGTATATCAGTGCTGCAAACATTCGTTCATGTGTGGTGTGTGAGTGGTCGTTGCATGGACTGTGGCAAGATGTTCAGATTCCAGAACTCATACTGTTATTTGTAGCGCCGATTCACACGCAGCCGCCCTGGATCGTTGAATCTCCGATTGTTTTCGACCAAAGAGCTCGTAGAAGAAGGCTTGATTGAACTTGCACTGATCCAGATACTACACGGTCTCTGCTTCTGTAAGCCCCATGTTTTGTTAGAACTACTTGGTATGTGCACAACGTACATACGCTGATAGCTTGGACTCTGAAAATTGAGGCGTGTCAGGCTCTATTAACGACTGGGCACTTACCAGAGCACATATCGGTAGGAAAAATGACCCTTGATATGTAGCTGAACTTATTTCATTGTCTGCTGCAGACTCTTGTCCATGGCGTACATCTCCGAGCGAGTCTTTCATGTTGTGCTCAACCCACCTGAGCCGGTGGACCGCAGCGCAAGACGGATCGTCGTTCATGTAGATGTTCTCAAGGCTTCAAAGATCGCGGCCGGAGACGCTCTGCTCATCAAAAAAGAAGATAGCACAAACGTCCAACACGCAAGCTCGGTTCTGGCATCCATTTTGGTGTAAAACCTGACTTGCCGTATTTACAGGCATACGCGGTGGGCATAGCTTGGCCCTCAGTCGAAGGATCGCACGACAGTAGGTAAACATCTGTCAAATATTCTCTGTTCTTTTTATATGGATCGTACTATTTAGCGGCAACCATCTCCGTCTCTCTGGCCCTGGCTGCGCAAGTGGCGGAAGGTTCACTCGTACAAATTTTAGCTCTAAATAGTTCCAAGCTACCTCCTTGGCTTTCGCAAGTCAAGAAGCCTCGCGAAGCTCGCCATGTTCAAATGAAAGAGGTGAAAAGTAGCGATTCTTCGGCATCACTAAAGTCACTCCCCAATGAAAGCAAAGGAAAACGCAGAGACTGGCTCCCTCTCCTGATCAGAGAAACACTAGGTCGGTACCACTATATTTGCATACTTTACGGCATTTCTCGCTAATGAGCATTTTTGAAGTTGATTTGAAATACTTGACGGAGAGCCAAGTCGTTGAAGTTGTCTTCGAAGGCAATACGCGTCGTTTCCAGGTCGCTTCTGTCTCTGTTAACGGTAAAACCACCGCAAGTGACGAAGAGCTTGTGAAGGACTTCCAGAACATTTCATTATCGTCGCGTCCCTCTCTATGGACCGTCTCATGGGATACTTTTGTCTCTGTCGTAACTGATACAAAAACCGCAGAGGCTGAGGGAAAGGTACGAGGACACAACCCTTTGTCCGCACTTCAAGCTAATAGTTTTCAAAAGACATCTCCGGTACGCGGTATAGAGTCGATCATGGATAGAGACGCCTACAGTGCAGTTGGAGGGTTAAACAAGCAGATCGCAGAAATACGTGACCTCATCGAAATACCACTCACACGTCCAGAACTCTTTCGACGTTTCGGTATGGCATCACTATGAAAATCGTATATGTACTCATTAGATTATCACATAGGCCTGAAACCCCCACGCGGCATTCTCTTACACGGTCCTCCTGGAACAGGTAAAACCCACCTCGCACGAGCAATCGCAGCGTCTACGAATTCATCTGTAATAATCATCAACGGACCCGAACTCTCCTCTGCGTATCATGGCGAGACCGAATCCAAGCTTCGTGATGTGTTTGCCGACGCCCGTTTGAAAAGTCCCTGCATTGTCGTTTTAGACGAGGTTGACGCTCTATGTCCCAAGAGGGAAGAGGGCCCTGGGGGCGAAGTTGAAAAACGGGTTGTCGCGCAGCTGCTGACAATCATGGATGGCATGGACAATGAAGTACGTGACGGCGAAGACAGAGTGGTAGTTGTCGCTACCACCAATCGTCCCAACGCCATTGATCCTGCTTTGAGGCGGCCAGGTAGATTCGATCGAGAAATCGAGATTGGTCAGTCGCCCTCAAACCTGAAATGAATTAATTCTTACCTGCGCTCGCAGGCATCCCTGACGCAGCTGCACGGGCTTCGATTCTAAAAGTGTTGCTAAGCAAAGCACCACATACGCTTTCTGAAGAGGATATGAGGATCGTCTCTTCCCGTGCTCATGGTTATGTCGGCGCAGACCTCAGCGCCGTCGTTCGCGAAGCTGGAACTTTGGCAATAAAACGATGGGCTGCCGCAGGGCAACCTGACGCGCCAAGTGCTCAACCACAGCTCAGCATGCATGATCTCACCAGTGCTCTCACTTCGGTGAGACCCTCCACAATGCGGTCCGTATTCCTCGACACCGCCCCTGTCCGATACGAAGACATCGGTGGACAGGCGGAGACGATTCAAAGATTGAGGGAGAGTGTTGAGTGGCCATTGCTACATCCAGAGGCTTTCGAAAGGCTTGGAGTGCGTGCGCCGAAAGGCGTGTTACTTTACGGACCGCCAGGATGCAGCAAGACTTTGCTTGTACGAGCCTGCGCCACCGAAAGCGGTGTCAATTTCGTCGCCGTGAAAGGACCAGAGGTCAGAACGCGAGCGTGTGATCGATCGAACAGTTTCTGATGATACGAGCTAGCTGCTGAACAAATACTTGGGCGAGTCAGAGCGTGCGGTGCGCGAAGTATTCCGCAAAGCTCGGGCAGCGGCACCGTCCATCATCTTTTTCGTGAGTGCTCACTCACACAGGAATTGGTTGTTTTCGACTGAACTTGTTTTCTTTCGTTAGGACGAGATTGACGCGTTGGCAAGCTCAAGATCTGGTGCAGACTCCAGCGGGAACTCACACAACGGTGTACTCACCAGTCTTCTGAACGAAATGGATGGGGTCGAGGAACTGGTCGGTGTGACAGTAGTCGCTGCCACAAACAGACCAGATGCCATCGTGCGTGTTCCAGCTGTTTCAGGCCGCGCAACTTCTCTTACCTCTTCATCAGGATTCAGCTTTGATGAGACCCGGACGCTTAGATCGCGTGCTCTACATTGGCCCGCCTGACCTCCAGGGCAGAACTGACATCCTTCGTATCCGAACTCGTAAGATGAGCGTCGAGCCGGGATTGGACGTCGATGCATTAGCTCGCGAGGTAAGCACAGATAACACCTAGATCTCCTCTCGCTGATTTTCTTTTTCCAGACCGAAGGATGCTCTGGTGCAGAGTTAGCAGCGTTATGCCAAGAAGCGGCTCTACAAACCATGAAGAAAAACATTCAAGCAACTTGCGTACGTCTACACAACAGTTGCCTCAACGAAAACAATTCAAAACTCGGCGGCTTACATCCCACGTCTGTCCCCAGATCCCGCACGTTGCTTTCTTTGCGGCGGCGAAGAGCATTCGGAGACAAATCACGCCAGATGTGCTAGACGGATTTCGGCGCTGGAGGCATGCCAATGGAGTTTCCGACACTTAGATTACAATCCCGGGAACTATACGCAGACTCGAGATTAGAATGTGTTTTCTGACCCACCGTGTTCCAATCCCCTGAACACTCTGAGCTACAGACGAAAATGAACGGTCGACATCGACCTGAGAGTGTTCATTCCCAATTTCGGCGCTTACACGCACAACGGCGTCTAATGTGGCGTCGGACCCGGCCATTGGATGAGGCCATGGCCATGGCCCCGCTGTGTCAGGCGGCGTGGTTTATTGCTATGTAATTCATTTCACGGCCACAGGCCAAATCTCCAAGGCCACTGTGAGTGGCATACCCACAGCATTTGTTACGGCACATGATATGCATCCAGCCACCCACCCCCAGTCACGGAGGCTAACATTCTATTCCTGACCGCAACCCAGCAGAGGCTGACATACCAGCCGCTATGAAGACCATCCAACGTTTTGGAGTTTTAGCTCACAAGAACCCCTTGCCTCTGTATCTCACTGACCAAGTACCCACATTCACTTGCGCCGCTCATTTCGACTTCACTATGGCTCCCGCAAATGGGCACGTACACCACCAAGACAACAGTGGCGCGAAGCCTCACGCTCTTTCACACTCCAGAACAAACGACTACCAGCTCAAGGACCGCTCTTTCACACCGCACACCAAGACACCCTCGAAGAGAGACGGAAGACAAGATGGGACAATACCCAACCCTCCACCCCCGTACTCGCCCTCCATTTCCCTCCATGCCACCATCATCCCTTACAACGACGCAGCACCCACCCTCTCACCACCAACAACGCCCGCCAACAGCGTGCCAATATTCCCCATGCACATGCACACACCACACGCAACCAACGTGGGTTTACTGGTCGGTGCAGTGCTTGCCGCCATCATCACCCTCATCCTACTCGGGGCGCTCGGTCGATACCTCTTGCACAGAAAGGCAACTTCACTTCGTCTGTCGCACCCTCGTTTCTCGATGTGGCTTCCAAAATCCGCACATCCCAAAGTCGAGGACGAAAATAGTAAATCCAAGGAAGGAGAAGAGTGCATCCCAAAGGATTTCGGGCAATTCGTCTATATAAGCAATTCAGATGGGGATATGGACGCGTGGCAGGAGCAGAAGGATGACGCCGACGACAGGTGCGAGCTCGGCGAGCTTCCGCAGGTGACGGAGAGCACCCTTCATCCAGAAGATCAACCCGGAACGATCTCTCGCAGCTACTCTGCACCAGGTGCACTGGAAGAGTTGAAGGCCACGTTGCCAGTCAGCTTAGCAGGTGGTCTTTCGTCGTCCATGTCGGCACCTGCAAGCCCGAACATGTTGAGCGTAATGGACCGTGACACCTCATTATGGCTTCAGCGCCAGAAGGCGGCCGAGCTCGCCCAGATTGTGCGTATGCGGATCATCCAGGAGGATATGCCAGTCCACAGGGCGTCCGTGTCTTGTCCAGATGACTCTAGTTTCGAAAACAAGCGGTCTTCGATGTCACTCACCCACGGCCTAGGAATCGTGCACAAAGAGCAAGAGGTGGATATTGCCAGCACCGCTCTGTCGGCTCTCGAGAGATATTCGATCGCTGTTGACTCGACCTCGCCGAACATTCCTTTGACAAGTCTCTTCCAGATCGACAACACGGGCAAAGTCGTCGGTGCGCAAAGCTCGCCTGCTGGAGCGCATACTCCGTCGACGCCAGTGTCTCCAAGTACATCGGGCAGTTCTTCATTCACAGAAAGCAGTGGTGACGAGCTCATCGAAAGCGCCATAATCGTTCGGATGGCGCAGGCTAGGAGTATGGAGATCAAGCGCGGGATGTTGGTCTCGATGGATTTCCAACACCCTCCGATGTCGCGCTCAGCGCCGACGCTCGTAGATGCGCAGTTTATCAGCCAGAAAGAGGAGAAACATGAGTATGGCCTGACTTCACCACCTCCGTCGTTGAGCCCGATCGTGCCTTCTCCGACCTCACTGTCGGCGGACATTGAGCAAAGTCTGGAAGAGCGCGTGTTCGCATACCGAGGAAGCGGAGAGTGGTCGAAAGAGAACTACAAGTTGACGACTCCAGGCCAAGTGAGGGCGTTGGTGGAAGCACTAGCGATCTCGAAGCCGGTGTCTGTGGAACAGCAACCGGAGCGAGGGTGGCCGTGGCCTGCGCAGAGGCAACAGGAGCACTAGGCCGAGATTCGTAGTAGAGGTTATTTTCGGAGACTATTGGCATAAATCAGTGTATATCATAATGTGTAGCGACATGTAAAGATAGCAAGAACAAACTTACAATCAAGAAGCCCTTAGACTAACTTTTCGATCCCAATGGATTTAGAGCGATTCAATTATAGTTCAGCGCGGGACCTTCTATACCCCGCACCTGTGTCGCAGTCGCAAAGCATATAGCACACCATGGTTGTACGCAGTAAGAAGCTTATATCATGCTGTAGGTCGGCCTGTCCGCAGAGGGGGTTATAGGTTGTGCACCAAGTCGTGTTACGCACCTAAGGTCATGTTTCTATTTCTACGCAGTGAGCAGAGTATCTGCTGGTGGCAGACGGCGACATATCGAGTTCTGCGCACACCAGTCGAAACGCTCCGCAGTTCTAACGTGCGCTAGACCGCCTGGAAATTGCACACATGACTGGCGGCGCCATTCAACCTTGTCTGCATTCCAAGTGAGCCATCAAAAAAGCATGGATAGACACTCGTCTTACTTGTCTTACCTGCCGTACCCACAATGTGGTGTGGTAATAAGATGACATGACGCGATTGCTGCGTATTATAGTACCGGCGTGACGCATTGTACCCCACCGGTGCTTAGCAACACCACTGTTTGTGCCTAATCGTTCCGAGTATAATGTGAACTACGGGTTGCTTGCAGATAGCTATATAGGAAACATACTGGCCTTTGCAAGAAATGTAGCACCACAAAAGTGTTGGGGATTCAGAGCTCGGTGAAAGGACAAAGTAACATGTTTGAGAGCCAACGACGACTGAAGCGGCCTTTGAAGCGGAGCAGGATGACGTTATGGGTCACAGGGGCAAACACTCGTGTTACGTCACGCATACCGCCTGGCTGTATATAGGGTGGCTATGGGCGTGCGGAGTGCATTGTTCGCTCTTCCCTCCTCACCCCTCCTCTCTCATCCTCGTCGCGGTCTGCTCGCTGCCCGCTGCTCTTTGTCACAACAACATGGGTTACAGCTGGAAAGACGGCATCTTGCTCAAGGTGAGCTCATTTACACAATGCGAATGCTTCAGTGGCTCAAATCAACGCCTGCAGATCGTCAATGTCATTGTCTACTTCCTATTCTTGGGCTCAAATATCCGCACCATTGGTGTCTACGACAGCATTGCATACCACAGCGGAAAGCTCACATACATTACCCCTGCGCCATGGGCGTTCTTGATCTGGTGTGTTTTTGTTTCACATGATGCTGGTGTACGAAGTCTTACATCGTATAAATTAGGTCTGTCATCCACCTCCTCTTGCTCGGGACCATCATCTACCAATTCACGGAGAATGGTCACCGCACTATTATCGAGGGCATTTCATGGCGCTTCCCCCTGCTCGGTGTCCTCAACGCCGTGTACGTCAACCTGTGGGCATCCCACCACTACATCGTTGGTGTGTAGAATTAATTGTATTGATTTGGATTGCAAAGTTGACGTCATCCCCCCATAGCATTTGTCTTTTCCTTACTTGTCTCCTCCGCTGTCACGCACATTTACTACATCGTCAAGAAGTATCACGAGCCTGCGGACACAGCCGACGAGATTTTTGTCCACCTACCGTTCTCCCTTTATCACGGTTGGACCACTGTCCTCGTCGTGCTCTCTGCGTTCACCGCCTTCGGTGTCAACGCCGTAACACACCACGCCGGCATTTGGACCAAAGTCTTCGTGTTCCTCGCTCTCTTCTTCCTCGAGGCTACCGCAGCCACCTACGCCTTTTCCTCCCCTGAGGGTGACCTGCCAGCAAGCATTGCTATTGCATGGTTCTTGTGGGCGGTCTTTGCTCAACAACACAGCAGCGCATTCATCCATTGGTCCGCGTTGGCCTTCGCCATCCTCGCCCTTGTTTGGGTTGCAAAGGCTGTTATTGCTACCGGCCTGAAGATTCGTCGCGGACGCAGCGGAATCTCCTTGGATGAGGAGCGTGCTCCCCTCGTTGGTGGAAACTAAAACAGTCACCACGCAGTATGTTGCATACAGTGTGCTGATTGCTGTTTGCCGGAATTCCATCTTTCGCATAAACTTTTCACTTTTGCTTCTTGATGTTCATCTATAACGTCCCCCCACGAACGATACGCTTGTAGTTATGCTAGTATTCATTTCCAACCTGTAATTATAGTAACAAAATTATTGTCACATGGTCTGATATAACAATGATGCACGCAATGTATAACATGCAGCGAGAGTTTTGGTTCTTGTAACCCTCGTAATTACAGGGGTGCCAAATTCCCGGACTGTGATCTCGGCATCCAGCGCTTGTTAGGTCGTGATTCCTCCAAGTGTCTCTGCAGCTCTTCGCTGTCTACTACTCGCGCGAGATGTTTGTAGCTCGCCTGAAAATCCCCACAGCCGCATATCACTCTAGCTATGTCTTTAGACGACGCAGTGGGTCGACCAGTGCCAACCCGTTTCCGTACCCAACCCACGTCGCCCGTCCGACCCCTCACCAAATCTTTCACCTTCCTCCGAGTGCGACGCAAGCTGATGTGAAAGCGAGGTGTAAGCACTTCTATACTCTCTCTCTTTCTCTCCTCTCATATAGCGTGTTACTAACCAAAACAAATTCAAACAAAACAAACGAATTAATCGAATTGGAGATTACGAGTTGGTGAGGATATACCACCCCGACTCGCCCGTCAACCGTGCAAACCGGACAAACCGGACAGACCAAGAAGACCTAGTGGGACCCCCTTGTGCTGCTGCTGCTGCTGCTGGGACGGTGCAAGCGAGGTTTTTGGCTATTACGGCTGCTTATGATGTCCTTCGTGGGCACAAGCCGAAATCTAACGTTAGGGGGACGGGGAGTGAGGGGTTTAGGAATTGGGAGACGGCGATGTGGAGGGTTAGGAGGGAGAGAAGGGCGGGGTTTTTAGGTGGTGGGGTAGGTGTGGGGGTGGGGGTGGATGGGGATGATGGGGATTGGTGGAAGGACGCGATGATGGTGGGAGCGGTTGTTGTTGTGAGTTCTTTTTTTGTTTTGTGTGAGGTGGGAGGTGTTTGGGAGAACTGATTTGCTGAACTGCTGTTGTGGTTTTTCTTTCTGTTTTTTGTTTTGGAAAGACGATAGGTGCGTTTGTCGCGCAGACGTATTGGACGCGTCGGGAAGCACTTGAACGCTCTGCGGGGAGACTGTCAGTGAGAGGGGGGAGGGAGGAGCGTTCGGTAGGTGCGAGTGGGACTCGCACTGTGCCCTCGCTTCGGTGTGATGAGGATGGTGATGATGATGGGAAGACGTGAGTTGCACACCTCCTGGTAGTAACGAGGTTGTATGTGTGTGACTTTGGTTTATTGGGTGGGTGAGAAAGAGCTATCGATACTTGGTCGCATTGATCTCATGTTTTGTTCATAGCTTTTCCATGCGCTCACTAACGTCTCTGGCTTGCCATGTCCTTCTCCGAGGTGTCCTTTCCACCGGGGACGATTGTAGTCTTCTCTCTCGTCCTGCATGTGGTTCCGAAGATGCCATGTATCAACGGTCGTTATCTTCCTCGTTGTGATTCCTTTCGAGTCTTTGCCGGTGGACAGATCTTTGCAGTTCATGTGCCAGTGACAGTCGTACAAAATCAAACAAGCAACTTTCCACCAAAGTGTACGAGACGACGACTGGATCCGAGTCTGTTCTTCGTTCTTCGAAAGTCGTGGGCGGCGAAGGCGAAGGAAGGAATCGTCGTGCTCGTGTGGTCGTTTGTGCTTCGTGTGGCTAATAACAGTGCATAGTATCTGTGGGCGGGTTGACATCGCACGGAGTACTTGATTTTGTGGCCGATTGCAGTCTCACGCTGTGAGAGCTCGTCGCGTTACTCAGTGCGGATAGGACACGATGCAAGTGTATGACAACCGGTGAGATCCAAAGTAGTATGTTGAATGAGAAGTCGTTGATGTTGATGTTTTGTAGATTGGTTCTCCCAGCGTTGGACAGATATCGAGCGACTTTTGCAATGCAGATGCTCGAGTCGGTTTGCAACATGTTATTGAGAGACGGTAGGGTTAGGACTATCAGAGCGATAGTGCTACTAGGATACGTCCAAGTCCAAATGAGCTGACCTATACTAATCATCAAGTCTCTTTCTGCAATCGAGCCCGCGTCTCTCGCCGACGTTCGAGCCCCCATAGGCGTTTCCGCGGTAGTACGCTCTCCATCTCTGCCTATCATCTCTACATCCCACCGCTCTCAACACGAGCGCGATGCTTACACCCTACTCTGTGAGTCTGTTTACTCTAATTGAAGCTCTCATGACCTCGTTGATACGCAGCAACTAGCTGCGGATGTTGAACAAGAGCAATGTTCTTCCAAGCAGCGGTTGCAGGGTCACACCCAAGCAGCAGAATTCAATACGCAGCGCTGAACCATCATCTGCCTTTGGCACATCCAGGCACCCAGAACCCTCCGTCTGAGCTTGTGACCAAACTTACTCTTATGAGATCCAGGATATGAGCTGTCATAACATAAAGTTCATCTACAATAAAATCATTGGCCTTTATATACCGCGTTTCCACGGCTACTGTTTCGTTCTCTCCCTTATCTGCACCCTCGCCCGCCGCTTTCCCTGCGGTGCCAGTCCCACAATGAACACCCATGCCTTGCCTCGTCGCGAGTTCACCCACAAAGCGGACGTCATACCGCGCACGCCGATCCAGGTCAAGTGGGAACGCGTGCGCCACCGCCAGGCTCACTGGTTTGCAGAATGCGTCGCTGAAGCTGTACGTCTCCCATCTTCACTCATTCTCGCGGTTTCAACCATCGTCTCTGATAAACAAATTTATTTTCTGTGTGTTGTAGACGGGTGTGTTCTTGTACGTCTTTGCTGGTATGTGTCACGATGTACACTCGTTATGATTACCAAAACAAAAAAAAACCGTCGTGCGGCCTGCCTGGGAGTGATTTCACTTGACCTTGACTTAATTACTTCCGATTTTCAAGGTGTTGGTGCTACCGTACCCTATACTCTCGGCAACATCCTAGGCGAACCAGGTTTATCCAGTCAGTCCTTTCGTTACTCATATACCCAACCCCCAACAACAAAAATCAAATGTTGATACACTAACCGTTTGCGGGGTGTGATCAGGTCTGTTCACCATAGGCTGGGCTTACGCTCTCGGGATAGTCCTCGCTATCGTCGTGCGTACTCTTCTCTTCTCTTCTTTCTTCTTCTTTCCCACTATCGTTCTTTTTTTTTTTTTTGCTGATCAACGACTGGCATGTTTTATGATAAAGATTTGCAGTCCTACCTCGGGAGGAAACTTTAATCCTGCGGTCACGTTGAGTTTTGTGTTGTTCAGGGGAATGTCCAAGCGCAAGGCCGCAAGGTTCGTCCCTTCCCTCCCCCTCCGCTCCCCCTCCAAAATAACAACAACACAATATATATATATATATATGTTCTTTGACCATGCTTGACCGCAAACGCTGAGTGTTTTCTTTTTCTAGGTACATCGTCGCACAGATCACAGGTGGCTACATCGCCTGCCTCGTCGTATACTTGCAATACAAAGACTTGATAATGGTAAAAAAACAATCGAACCCTGAATCGCTTGCCAACTTGAATTTGAATAAAATAATTTTTTTGCAGGAAGCACAAGCCGCGTTGGAAGCAAAAGGCTTGTTAGAATCCACACTCTTCACGCCTCAAGGTCCCGCCGGCGTTTTCGCGTTGTACGTCGCACCGGGAGCGAGCCTGGGTCAGGTGTTCTGGAGCGAGTTTGTTTGCGTACGTATTCCCCCCAAGCACTCTTTCACTCTTTGGTTGGAATCATGTTATGTTCGAGAATCGAGGGGCTGACATTCGATGTATGCCCAGGATTTCGTCCTCGGTCTCGTAATCTGGTCTTGCCTCGACCCTACCAACTTTAGCGCACCTCCCGCCGCTGCACCGTGGATCATCGGGATGACCTAGTAAGTACACCCCTCCCCCCCCAAAGAAAAGCTCAATTTTCCGATCATTCAACAATCGAACTTGGATGCTTATTCTTTCTTTCTCTTTTTCAGTGCGATGGCTATATGGGGTTACGTCCCCGTCGGACGTACGTCTCTCTCTCCCTCTCTCTAAAAAAAACACTCCAAGAACTCACAATTATTTTTCCACAAACACACACCAGTATCAGCAAACACCGCGCGAGACCTCGGCGGCCGGTTCATGGCACTGACGATCTGGGGAAGAGCAGCGGCGGGAAGAGGGGGGTACGCGGCCATCGCAGCTCTCACGAACCTCCCCGCGACGTTTTGCGCCGTCCTCTTTTACGAATGTTGGTTGTCGGATTCTTCTAGAGGTACGTCCCTTCTTTTAATCGTCTACCGTTTTTTGTTTGGGGGGTTGAGAAGAAGCTGATTTTTATTGATTTGTTTTGGAAAAGTGATCACACCTGTCCATGTCGATTTTTTAACTGGGCACGCTGCGCACGCCGAACATGGAGAACACGTGTCCACGACGACGACGGAGGAGAAGGAGGGATCGGCGAGCAAAGAACAACTCGATACGCTCGAGAGGGCCTAAAGTAGTAAACAGGTCAAAATTACTTTCCAACCGTCGTCAGACTCTCGCAGCCCGTATCAACGGTACCTCATTCTTTCCTAAATGTAAACTGGGAATAATTCCAGAACTGCGTTACCCAGCTCTGAATTTATCCATCAAAAGAGTTCTTTATTATTTGCCACAACCGGGGCAACAGTGTACGACGTCGTGTACGAACACGTCGCAGTCACCACAAAAATCGTGTGTACATTCCGGGCATCGGTACCTACCCAAAGGGCTCATCCCGTCAGCCGCGGCTGCTGCCATCTCTTTGAACAAGATGGCGCACGCGTGGCAACCCGAGCTCGGATTCGCCGTACCGTCCAAAGTCATTCTACACAAATTCCAACGAGACGTGTGAGACCAGTAAAACTGTAGAAAGAACAAAAAAAAGGGAGGGAGAGGGGGGGTAGGGGGAGAAAGAAAGAAAGAAAGAGAAGAAAGAACGTACACGGGTTGATAGGCCTTGACGGGGAACAGATGGTGGTAACTTCTCGCAAGGTGTGGTGAGCTGACGATCATCAATCCGCAGATATCGCAATCCGTCGGTACGTCACATATCTTTGCAGAGCACCGGGGGCACAGGAAACCTTCGCTCTTGAGTTCCGAGTGGCAGACGCACAGAGCTGGAGGAGAGGTCACGGGCAACCGTGTCGGGAAGCCCATCATCATGAGGTCAGCGGCGGGGTTGGCTCCGGTGCCACCAGACGCGCGCACAACGGCGCGTTGAGCAGGCGGCGGGATTAGTTCGAACAGGATGTCTTTGAAATGACCTTCGTTGAGGGCTACTCCGAATTGACCTAGCCTGTCATGTTAATCAAAGACGGGTTCGGCGAGGACGAAAAGATGGAATGGGACGAACGTACCCCCGGTTTTGTCGCAGAGCTCGCGGCAGATTTTCATCTCTGCTGCCAGAGCGACTAGTGATATTCGGATGCGGTCTTTGACGCATTCGTCGAGAGTGTCGTGGATGTTTCCTGGGTCGCAGGTGGTAAGGGAGCCGAACACTGCGATGATCTCTCGAGAGGAGTGTGTGGGTAGGTGGCTGTGAGTTGAGGGGTTCAGCGATGCCTGAGTACATACGATTAAAGTTCGTGACCTACCTCATGCTGCTTCGTGCCATTTCGAGGGCATTCTGCAAGCTGGGTTCCCCGTTTGGCTCTAGCTTGTGGCGCTCGGAAATTGCTTTGAGCACATCCTGGGGGTTGCCTAGAGGGAAACACTATAGCTTGTCACAAAAGCTACAACGAACCTCGACCTGCATACCTGACATTTCTCCTATGCGCTCTCCAATGCCACTTCGCATGCCGACCACGCCTATCTGCCCTAGCGGGTTTTGATCGAACCATTCCGTGATAAACTCCCTTGCGTACTGCAAGGTGAGGTCGAAACGCGTGGGTCTCATGTCGCGATCCATCATTGAAGAGGACAGGTCCAGCAACAGGATGAGGTGTCGAATGATGGTTCTCCGGATAGCAGCTGCAGGGGCAAGGAGTCTATTCCACGATACTAAGTAATAGTTTTTCCCAACATGATGGAGAGCCTCAACAATCGTACCTTTTCCTGCGGCCTCGGGCTATGAGGTCTTGTACGGCTCCCTGCAGACTTCCTCTCTCATCCTCTTGTACCGTATCCCAAGAACGGACGTAAGAGGCTTCCCACGCGTAAGGTTGCTGAGCCACCAAGGTGTCAGTACGAGCCGAGGCAGGGAGAAAGGGCTACACGCCTCTTTGGTTTTGCTCTTTCCGTTGTCTTTACCTCTGTCAACTGCTTTCCCTTTGCCCTTGGCTTTTCGGGGGCCGGGGTCGTCGTCGAGGATGGAGACGTCTGAGTCGTCAGAGTTGACGTCCATGTAGCTGTCGTTTATACGCCTCGGAGGCATCGTCGAGGTGAAAGCTCGAAGGACTTGGGTCGTGTTGGTGGTAATCTTGGACTCGACTTCAATTGAGCGCGTCGGGAGGCCGGATCAATTTTGAGCGTTGAGATTCAATATTCAATCTGCTCTCTCACTCTCATCCCAATGCCTGATGATATCGTCGTATCTGAACGGCTGAGGACCGTTATGCGGAAATTGTTACTTCCGAGGAAGGGTCGCCTGTGGTGAGCCCACCACGTTCACACTTTGTCGGGCTTTGAGAGGCGTTCCTGCATGAATAAAACAACACATGGGTCTATGCGGCGTCATCGCGTATTGCGCTGGTATTCTTCGGCTGCTACAGCATTGTGGGATGTGCATTGTCCGTGACTGCTGCTCCACAACACGCAGCAGCCACAGACAGTTCTCATCAACACACGCCGCAGCAAATATAAACTCCCCCACGGTGTCCTCGCGGTTGTCGACACAACTCGAGCAGGAAAAACATACCAGGTGACGTCTACCATCGTCTGTCTCTGACAGATTGCAATTCATGTCCGGCCACAAATTGAAAACCAGCTGGTACTGTGATATGATATGCCAGGCTGCAACGTCCCAAGTACGCGTTGCATCCGTACCCTGGAGGGACTTTAGCCGACTGAGCGTGTGTCTCTTACGTCGTATGTCAGGTCTCTTGATACGACCCTGCTATTCAGTAACTCATGCAAGGATTGGATAGCAGCTACTTTTCGCTCAGCATCGTCAGTGCTGGTCTTCGTTCTTGCCCCATTGGTCGTCGGAACCGCGTTACAGGTCATCACCGCTGTGGAGCTATACTGTCAAGTTTTGTCAGTGTGAGTCGAGCACGGTGTGTCGTAACTATGATGCCTCGTTCCCCTCACTATGCCGCACGTCCTCCAACAAACAAATAAAATACCACTGAATATTCGCAATTTTTTTGCCTATAAATACAGCTCCCTCAACACTCTTTAACAGCAGTCCAGCAACAGCAACGACTTCTCCCCAGCCT